>DWQT01001541.1:0-16426 GCA_018244895.1 Myscelus amystis hages
TTTTCGGGATAAAAACTATCCTATGTGTTAATCCAAGTTACCCTCTATGTGTGTGCCAAATTTCATGGAAATCGGTTTAGCAGTTTTTGCGTGAAAGAGTAACAAACAAACATACAAACTTTCGCATTTATAATATTTGTAGGATTAGTAAGCAATTTCTAGTCCTCGATTATTTTCCACTCTTTTAGTGGACCGGGTTTCCTCTCATTGTGAGATGATTTTTCTCTCGACTTACATCTGCTTATAATACGAGTAAGTTATTATTACGTCGTATTTCAGATGTGTTTTACGAGTATGTAAATATTTTAGTGGCTTTTTAATTTTTATTACGTTTGTTTCAGTTACTATGTTATTCTAAGACTACGACCAGAGTGTTTGTTTGTTTGTTTGTTTCTAAATCAAAGGCAAGGAAGCGGAAAATCCCTGACTGTTAGTACTTGGAGAGAATCACCACTGTCTCTGTTTATAGATACTTGAATGAAATTGATAATTCCAAGTAAAGTTTTGTACAATACCTCGGATGGACTTCGACTTGCAGAACCTCATCCCCCACATTGAGGTTCTCTGGTATCCGGACGAACTTGAGATAGTCTCCCATGGGGTAGAAGTTACAACCTGTAACAATACACCGATCGGTATTAAAAAAGGAAAAACTTTCTTAAAATAGTCCTGAAAGTAAAAACTAAAGTTAAAGATGTTGTTATTTAATAAAAGAGGATATTAACATAGGCATCCCAACTGAAATTATGTTTCAGAGATTTTATTCCTAACTTATGAACTAAGCCTTTATGTTTTCAAATTAATTTGAAAATGTAAACACGGGCTTTTAAAATAATGATCAGAGAACAATGTGGTGTGAAACATTTAATTTCTAACGTTACGAAAGGGATGTTTACATTGTTTGGATATATTGTTGAATAGACCAATGAAATGTCGAGACTCTACCGGAAATTACGGAGAAATAATGCTACCAAATTTTCTAAACAAAGTCTGGTCATATTTTCAGATAGTTGTGTCGTACATTAGTACTATTAACAACATTGCATCACTATAATAGGAACACATTGAAACAATCAGTGGAACTCTCCCATCTAATACCGCACTGTCGCGTAGAGCGTTGCGAGATCAATTGTTTCAGAACACATTCATATGTGCTATTCACTTGTCGGATCGACGGGAAAAAACGTCAGCACGCATATAACCTATGTATATCGCACGAGAATATGAATCGAATGACGATGATAAACACATTTTTAATGTATGGTTAATTAATGATACTAAATAGTAGCGACTATTTACTATTAGGTCTACTTGAACATAGTTTGTCCTTCTCCAAACTTTAAACTGTTTCTGCATAAAACTTCATCACAATCGGCTTAGAGCGGCGGGAAAGCGTAACAAACGGACAACGTTACTTTTTCATAGTAAAGCAAACTTACATTGGTAAGGGTTACGCAATATTATAGTGCAACAATAATATTGGAGCAATGATTAGTTGTCTGATTTCATACTCCCCCCAAGGATCTTGTCGTAAAAAATTGGGATGAAAAAGTTATGAAATCAGTTTAATATACAATTTCACTACCTAATAGCATTTTTAACAAACGATACTTGAAACTGAGGATCTAAAGAAGGAATAACAAAATAAACAGTCCTATAACAGTAGTAAATAAAGCGCGCCCAGCAACAGCTAACTTAGAACAAATAAAAACCTCAATAATCGTTTTATTAATGGATAAAAGCATTCTTCGAGCGACACGGTCGGCTAAGCGAACTGCCTCTCATTATACTTTCAAAAGAACCATACCGAGCCTAACCGCCGCATCAGAAAGAAGCGATTTATCGGATTTCTTATTAAACAAGATTATTACTTCAGCGATAATCACAAACGGTGGCCTTATTTTTATTACAGTTTAAATTAGTTACAGTTATTATAATAGTAAATCTAAATTACATCTTAAATGATTGGTGCTGGTTGGGAGACAATAGAATAAAGATGATTTTGTAATGAAGTGTATACTCTGATTTTGAGTTTCCAATATTTAATGCTCAGGAACATGATAGTATTAACAGGAGACAAATTTATTGCAATACAGTATTTAAAAGTAAATTTAGACAAAGGTATAAACAATTAATTTCAATTTGATTATAAAATCTATCGGATCAATCTATCATCAATGTTCAAGAGCAACATTGTCTCACTTGACATAAAAGAGAAAAAGACAGTTTTCCCAGCGGAGGTGCTCGAGCGAAACGAACAATAACCATCGGAGCCTAAATTTCCTTATTGATTCTTTCCGTTCTTCAATTCTTATTAAGGCTACGGGCCGTACCCGCAACGAAACATCTTTCGCAAGATACCCCGGTTATGGCAAATTTTCCCATCGACAGCCATCTTGTGATTTCACAATAGCTGAGTGCAAAATGATGGCTTTATGGAGTATTTTGTCATCCACAAATTATTACCCGTTTTGCATTGTGCGTATTGAATAAAGGCGACTGATTGTACAAAGAATGTATACCGCATGCTTTGTACATAATATTATATTGAATTTGTAAATCATCCAAATAGTTGATTAACGTGTTGAAGAATGATTTATGAATGCAATAATATATCAAAGCATAGACAGATTTGTATAAATATGCCACCAGTGTGCAGCCGAGAGCTGTTGCACAAATAAAGAGACAGACGTTACTTAATATATAAATATTAAGTAACATCTGTCTCTATATAAATAGACTCCACTCAAGCGAATAATCTGTTCAATTGAACACAGATAATGAGAGTTAATAATGATTTACAAATTTCGTATCAAAATTAAAATGCACAACGTAAGAAATGAAACTTTGAATTTGTTATAACAAGCAATTAATACGCAATGTTATTTAAAGGAATACAACGTAATAGCAAATTACATGTTACAAACGGCACCACCATTCGAAAGGAAAGAGATGAAATATGCACCCAAGCGATATTGTATAAACCACCTGCAATTAAGAGCGGTGATAATAAAAATGAATTGTTACATCATTTAATAGCGTCCGAACGATCTATTATAGCAGCTTGAACAATTACCAACGCAGACGAAGGCATAGAAAAAACTGTATAGGAAAGCAATGGATGAGTAACATTCGCGGTGCGCTGTATTAACTTACTTCACGCGTCGGTGCTGGAAATACAAGATTCATCGTCTAAAATAAGAATGTTAAGAGTAGCTACATAGATACACACTTAGAGCGACCCACAACCTAATGGGTATATCTTTTAATTTAGCTATTTGCTGTTTTTTTTAGATGAAATGTTGCGCCTTTTGCATTCTGCCTACTATTTTCGCTGGTTACCTCCTGATAAACTCCTTTTGCATCTCTTACTTTCATTAACGTGGTCATACCTGCTTCTCAACTTTATCAACCATGCTTCTGATCTGGCCTGTTTAACACTTAAGACTTCCTTCCGAGTGTACCATTTATAATAGCTTCATAAATCCATTTCATAATTCCACTATCATTCATCGATTTGCTTGTGTTAGATTTCTGATATGCGTTCCGTAGTTTGTGTTTTTGAGAAAATAAAGAATTAGTCCACTACACTTAAAGGTAGTGGGAAGACTGTTGAAAGAAGGATTTATTTAAAACAGAAATATAGTTCACAAACATTGAAATGGAGCGCTCATGGTAGCATCAGCAGTAGCGATCGGCACACATGCCCATAAGTATACACACACATACACACACACCCGCACGAGCACAGTAATAAGTCCAGTTTGATCGAGCGACGATAATCCAAGTTCTCATAAGCATAATAGCATGTTGCTGAAGATAATATACCGTAATACTGAGATCAGACGAAAAAACGTGGGTTCGCTTTACATTTTGCGCCGAGTTAGAGGTTCATGATCTGCTAATCAGGCGCACGTTTCCTTTTAAAGATATAATTGGACAAAATAGTAATGGCACAGTTAAAGCAAAAGGTGAATTCTTAACCAAGCCAACGGCATTAAAATGCAGGTAATATAAGAGAAGTATTAAAATGAGAATTGTATGAACTCTTCGGAAGGTCAGAAAAACCAGGCCAAATTAAATTTCCAGCGCTCTTTTAAAACAAAAGACGAAAATTGTGTTTCCATATTCCAACTTTAATATCATAGTAATTCTTTTTCCATGTTCTTTATCTGATTCCTCGTTATTCGCTTCACTTAACTTACATAAAAAATGGTCTAATTGTTGTAATTAAATAATGTGCATTACAACATACTATCTAATTCGGAGCGTTGTGCACGCAAGTATAATGTCTAATTAGTATTTCAGTTTTACGAAGAATGCCGTAAAACTGGTAATAACTCGCAAGTTATAACAAAATAAATAATGGTTTTTAACTTACACGTCTGATATACGGTGGATAGCAATGTTGTTTTTCACTATAATTCAGTTTTTCCAACTGTTTAGTGGATACCATATCGTAAGACTTGAAATATACGTAAGTTCCTACAAAAGCGATGTTCACAAACAGTTAAATCTGATGAAATAAAATCTAACGGCTTAATTAATAAAACACTGAACCAAAACTATTTTTAATAAAGCCAAAAGCACCGGTCAAATCTAAAAGCTGTTATTTCATTCAACCAAACAATAAATTATATCGTACTTACAGAGGAATATTATCTAAAATATCAAATAAACAATACCTCTAATGTTGTAAGATCCACAATAAAGATGTGCATTCAATCATAACAATGCCTTTTCTCACCCGCTCGCCGCTCGAGGAGTTATATTTACCGCGTATAATATTTATATCGTTCGTATCAACAAATTACATGCTTTGGCACGTTTAAAATTGTTTATACTGATTCAAATTATTGGTTATCACGCTAACATTATGTAAAGGTTAGGCCACCAACACTTTAATAATGGGTAGGTGTCGTTACGGATTCATGTCTATCTTCTGTTCGACAAAGAATAATGTGTTATTGAAAGATCTCTTAGAATTATCCTATTCCTTAACCACAGGATTTTAACTGTTCTTAGCTACAGCTTTAGTCTCATTTGCAATAGAGTATAAACAATATATTAAATCGTTATTAATGATCTGAATTCGTATTCAATAACTTTGGTTAATATGCTACTTTTAAACTAAAAATTACGCTTTTCGATTTACACATATCTTCGTATCATCGTGTATAATTATTTTATCCCATCTCGATAGTTTCTAAGCAATGTAAAAGAGTACCGATTGCTAGAAATGTTTATCCTAAAAGACCTGACTTGTTTCTTCCATTCATCACTCTCTTCCTACACCGATTTCAGAGATTTCTCACTTCTAACCTTCACTAGTTATCTTTCGGTCATCTTTCACTGGTTGCTCATATATATTAACAGATAACATCATTTCGCCAAGGCTGAAGATATAATGCAGTACACTATTGACTGCAGCAATCTCTTGAACCTATTATTGACTTTATGGTATATACCTATCCCGTATGTTGCGCTATCGTAACTGTTATCATTGAATACAATGGGAATTCCTTCGCTCGCGGCAACGAAACCAACATCGCTTATCACTACAATAAACCACTAACACGAAACTTCACAGCTCTATAGCGCAGGCTCTATCGGAAAATTATAATGCCCAAGCTCACTGTTCAATCATCGGAAAAGATTGCCTGCGCTTTATTACAGAGCCAGCATCCAGGTCATAACTGTATCCTGCATTCTCAAGGGCTGGATGATGAATTATGTATTGATCTTGCTCGTCATTAATAATAGCTTACGGAGCCAGTTAATGCAGTGGGCAGGGCGTGGTTTCTTTGTGAAGGATCATTACGTTGGGGAACGTGTTAAATGAACCGTTCGCTCCACAGCCGCGGCTCAGTGTTCAACGTACTTGAACTTCACGCGCTCTCGTCGCATTAGCTTTTAAAAATATTCGTGACGTTAACAAGAACGATTCAGTAAAATCCAGAAATGGCGTTCATACTTCTACATACTTTTAAAATGCTTCGAACATACTTCTTCGTCTGATTGAAATATATTACACGTATAGCCCTATCCGGTTAAATTGACGGTAAAAACACATGATTGCTGAAAATTTTAGTAGAAAATACTCGTAACTACATAAATATGTATATCTGATGTTTCTGGTACCAACATTATCATTTTGGGACGAATCAAGATAAAATAGTTCATCGATATTTATTTTAATAACATTTGCATAAAAAAATCAAATTGCGTTCAAATTTCAATCAATCGAAAGTAAAAAGGCTTTGCCGGCACATCGGAACGAACCGTAAAGCTGGGGTTCACGGGGTCAGAGTTAATTAAAATTGAGCTTAACATTAATCATTTCATTTGTAAACTTTCATATTGAAAATTATCTTATATGTATATTGTAAAATGTACATATATTAATATAAATAAAAACAGTTACATTTATATTCTTTTTGTTATTTAAAAAATATTTGTTCCGAATATTATCTACTATAAGCGTAGCTATTTCGATTCTAGTTGCAGCGATGCGTGTGTGAACAACTTAAAATAGGATAAATAATAAACAACCTAATTAATATGAATAAGACACATTCAAAAGACAGTCGAATGAAACAGTTTTAATTAGCCAACTTTTACTTCTGTTATCGCATGTGAGCCTACGAGTGTGTACAGTGCGCTAATCTGTATAATTCCCTACAAACAACGTACATATCTCTCCGGTTCCATTTAAAACGAGAGTTGCCAGTTGCATACGGTATAATAATAACCATTTACTTACGCACGACACAAAACGTTAGAAACGTTTATAACGGCGCGGGCCGACCTGATGGCGAGTGGCGTTTTCATTTCGATTTCTACCATCACGAGTGTAATGACATCAGATCCGATGGTGCAAGACCAATTCTTACTTTTACCTTGCACGATCATTAGATGCACATATCATGTGACTGTAGATATTGCCCTTCATTCTCTCTTTCTCGCTCATATCGGATTTCACTAACGATGCTTTTGTAAAATCAAAGGTGCCAGGTTTTGAACCTAAACCCCCGGAATGATAATTGTTATTAAAGCCACTAGGCTATCACTGCTTTCTAATAATAATACATTGGGACACGTAAGCCCTTTGTTACTTTCTTAAACAGAGCTTGTATTATGGTATCCACAAATGTATTTAAACATGTATATCTAAAGCTAAACATACATACATATGTACCTCCCTTTAATAGCACTATTTTGCCCTTTCTTCGCTTTGTTGTAGCATATCTACATGATTTTATAAATGCATTATTATGTAAATAATTTTACATTTGTGGTAAAACCACAAAAATATGTTCATCACACAGATATTCGTCCTGGCCGGGAATAGAACCCACTATCCGTATCTGGGCATTCAGGTAGGCATTCTAGTGTGTCCACGGGTGCATTTAAAGCTCTGGCTCTACCCTCGTTCTTACTGTTTCGTTATTTCCTGCGATCAATCAGATGGAAATCGATTCTATCATTATTTCATCGCACTTACATCACTCAGTATGAAGACATAATGACTGACAATCAAGCCAGCATCAAGATATCTGTCATTACTGAAATACGTTTAAAAGTTGATATTACTCACACTTCTTGTCTAATAAAACATATGAACAAGTAAAACGGTAGCAATCACACTTCGAAAAACTTTTGTTAGTAATTCCTTAAATTTTATTCATATATATAAGACTCAAGTTTTGTAGGCTTTAGAAAATCCAACTTATAACTTAATTATGACGTTTACTTAAATAACGAATCACAAAATCTAACCATAAACAAATCCTTTAACCGATCATAATTATATTAGTAGTCCAGTATATCACTTAACGATTGCAAATTTAAAAAGTCAATGTAATGCCTATTATACACAGAAATAAACACCAAATATTTAAAATCAATTCAGATTTTCTTTAAAGGGCAAAACAACGAATGCAGGAGAAAAACCGCGTGGAACCGATCAATCAGGTGTCGGAAGCAGCGAAGCGAGCGAGCAGCATTCTTTTGAAAATTCCTCGGGAATTCTTTTCCGTCGAATGCAACATGTTCTCATACTCCTCTCTCCTGTTTCCCGGGTTTTTGCCGATGTCGTTCACCCGTAACAGTAACGCCGGGAGCCGCCACCGCTCGGCACGAGCGACGTTCGCGATTTATAATCATGGGGACTTAATGCTACTGTACCATCTTTCTAAAAACGTCAGATGAATATATACCCATAGGAGAGTTGGTACTGTTTATTATTTTACGCCCCTCTGGGATGTTTGAGGCACTTATTAGCTTTAAACGCGTTGAAAATTTACGTAGCCCATTTTTTTTAAATAGCTTTCTTCTCGCATGATGAAAAGTTTAATCGCCATAATTTGCGACGCTTGCTAGTGCCAGGAATCGAGCCCAAACCTCCCGCGAGGTATTGAATATGATCGACTAAGCTATCACTGCTTAATACAATATAGTAACATTAAAGATTCTTACTACGTATAAAAATGCCGAAAGCCCTGCTGACACCAATCTTATTGAATGGACAATTTCTTATACAGAACATTCTATTACGACTTTTGAGTAATTGCACCACAACAGAGCATATGGTAATTGTGAGATGGTGACCGCTTGTACGAATCATTAAAAGGCGATGAAGAAACGGTAAAAGAAAATATTTCCACAGTAAATTGTTATCTTAAATCTTTCATTGCAAGATTTTAGTACATAAACTGTACGTAACTTAAGATATTAAGCTTTCAACACGTTTTAAAACGCTACTTACTAGTGATTCAAATGAGCAGCGATAGAGTAGTTTTAATTTCATTTTCACTTAGACGGTCTGGGGTTCGAAACCTGGAATGCAAATGTATTAAATCTGATCAGACTATTCAATGTCATTTGAACTAATCTATAGTCCTACTCGAGATTGTATTCAGGTGCTTATCAGCAGTCATTTGTTTTTTGCCCACTCGATTGCCACTTTCAATCACATAAAAAGAATTGGATATTAAGTATCACTTAACTTGTTAATGCCCATATGGTCGTTGCCACAAAGAAATTATTACTTTCTATAGTTTCTATCGACTGTGATATTGGAAAGTGAGTTGGAAAACTTATTTTATTTTATGAAAAGTTGCGGCTGAAGACCGTAAGAGTGCAATAATAATAATATCAGGGAAAAATCCAAACGGCCGTGTTTCCAAATTAAATGCATGTATTGAGGTATCCGTGGCTGATAAATATACGTACTCTACAATTAATAAATCTCCTACACACACAAGATAAACAATTGTGCTAGACACACAAATTTTTGCCCTAATTGGAAATCGAAGTCACGATCTCCGGCTTAGCATTCAAGTTGCCTTGCTACTGGACTAGGAGGTCAGTCATTAGTAATCTGTTTCTCTATGACAATACCACAAAGGGTTGTATGAAAAGAAGTTACGTGCAGACAGATAAATGAGTCTTCAATAATATAGTGTCTTCTAACGCTTCTCACGGCACGGATTACGGGAACTACTGATGGATCTTTATTACGAGGGCGTAAAGTTTCAATTATTACACATAAATACAATGTAATATGGTCTCACTCGGCTGTGACAATCGAACGAAACTATTTTGAACTTTATTTGTTATGTCATAGAGTTTTTATTTCCAAGTGTCGTCACGCCACGGTCCAAAGAAATAACTATAATAAGGTTTTATAATGGCGAACAATGTTGCATTTAAATGAGCGTTATTACA
Organism: Myscelus amystis hages; assembly: GCA_018244895.1. NCBI lineage: Eukaryota > Metazoa > Arthropoda > Insecta > Lepidoptera > Hesperiidae > Myscelus > Myscelus amystis. The sequence continues at coordinate 9,730 of DWQT01001541.1, forward strand.
AGAGACGTAGGGTCTAGTATCGCATGGAATTACAATTGATTCGTCAGTTAAGCTCTACTTTTGAATGATGACAATGTTCTTAGGCTAATTAATGCGCTAGAAACCATGGGAGTTGGTATTTGTTTTTCAATGATATGAAGGTCACGCTATTCGGTTGTAAATGTCAGGTCTCTTACGTTTTATAGTAATGTATGTACTTATTGTTTTCTCGTCACTTGATAAATAGGTAGTGTTTTCAACTCATTTAATTTAAAAAATATACCAACTCTACATTTTAGCCTTTATTTATCTTTACGTAACCTAGCAAACTTTGTTAATTTATTATGTGATTAATTAAATATACTATTTGGTTCAGTTAGATGGAAGCGAAAAGTACATAAGCAATTATTTTGCGAATGGAAACTTCCCTTTGGTGATTGATAGAGTCGATTGCTGCTAGGCAACGCGCAGTTTGAAATCCGTCCGATAACACCTCGGAACTGTGCCTCCGTTTCGTTAATCATTATAGTGTAATCAAGGTGACATCATATACATATGAATGTCATACGCACGAAACCCCTGACGTCAGAGTTATGAGAAAATAATACAAAGCTGATCAATGGAGTTGAAGTGATTTAACTCGCTGTGGTACCTTCTTTATAAGTCACCATACAGGGTGCCCCAATTTTGACGGTCGTGTACAAAAAAAAAAACAAGTTAAATTACCATGGCGGTATATCACACACAGTTATCTTGTTATTGTTTCTTTGAAGACGTAAACCGTAATAAAGTGCGTGGCTCGTGCCCATTACCGCGCAAACACAGAACAACAGCTACAACCATAACACTGTGCTATCGTAATACGAAACCATTTTGATTACAATTGCGATCGTGACTTTGATTTTTAGTTATGCGGCCTAAATACTGATCGTTGAGGTAAAGATTCTTTAGTAACAATCAGGCTGTAGATGACGCTAGTATTGCATATATGTATGTACATATGTGTGTAACTTGCACCGAACATCGTCTAATCTTATCATGTAACATTATTTTATTGGTGTTGTGGTCTAGTGGATAATCACCGACTTCTAAACTGAAAATCGTAGGATTGATTCCAACCCCTTACATATTTTTATGATGAACACGTTTGTTTTTCTGTCTTGCTATATTAAATATACAGTGTCTTAAAATGTTATTGTTAAGCTGTTATTGTGTATTTACGTAATAAAATTATCATTACAAGTATTGACCAGGATATATGTACTCATATGTATGTTTGTAAGCTGTCTGGTTGCCATAGCACCGTATTTGAATACTATAATTTACAATGTTTCAGCCGAGAGTGGAATTGCAATTAAAATAAAAAAAATACTGTTACATCGTCTCTATATCTGTTACGTGTTATAATAATCTCTTGAACATAACATAGAGTTCCGTAATTGGTCTGTATGTCACACTGGCATCGTGGACGCTCCCGCGCCGTAAATCAAATTATCTCATATCACGACACAGTTCCGTACGATGTAGAGCACGAAACGTATGATCTCTATCTTTAGTAATACGAAAGACGTGAATTTAAATTTTATGTAACTGTAATTCTTGAGAAAATAATTTAGTTCTCATTAGGGAAAGTCTAGCATTTAGTTATTTAAGTTGTTGGTGTACTGTATATTATTGCGTTGAAATTAAAGTATTATAATATATAAAAATAACTTTTATGGTAAGCGTTAGGATTTTTAAAACTGACTCAATGGCTGAAAGCAGTGATAGATGAGTAGCTGGAATTTCTGGGTTCAAATACTAGCACGCATCTCTAACTGTACAAAATTATGTGCACATTATAACAATAGAAGGGAATAATATATTTTGTATGTAAAAATTGCTTAATATACTCTAATTATAATCGCAAATTGAAAACCTAACACTTTCGCCCGTCGCCAGCAACCATGGACCGTGTCGCCCAGCTCTATCTAATTTGCATCTGCACTCTATGCTCTCGTGTAATTGTAGAGCGCTTTAAACCATAATGTAGAGTTTTAACTCGACTTTCTTCGAGCTATGTTGAACGTGTCATTGACCTTGTTCTGGTGTTGTATAAATAATAGTCGATATAGGGATTGCGTTTCAACTTTTTTACATACTCCATGGGTATATTGAAATGGTTTTTATATTTGAAATATAAAAAATTCAAATTTGTTTTTATTTTGTTTCATACAAGTTACATAAAATTCTTGTGTCCTATTGCTGTCCCCTTAGGGCACGCAAGTAACGTTTTTCATTGCATAATAGGCTCGCGTTTTGTAAGGAGTTCAGGTGACGGTAAGTCAAGTGTAGCTTAGGAAGTATCATCCTACCGAGAAAAAACCTACTTACTTACCTACCTACTTAGTCTTGCTTTAAATAGTTCCAATTCATTCAGGAATATCACAAAGCAAATTTACAGTTTTATACACAATTCTCTAACATCTTCTTGGTAAATCTTAATCTTTATTTTAATGAACTTGAAACATAGTTTAGTATACAACAAACCTACATAAGTATATTATGTTATAAGGACTATAATACAAAAAATAAGCAAATAGTAACGACCCTGCTACCTTCCGTCGCTGAGACAAAGGATGGTCACGTGACCAATTATTTTTCCTCGGATTTGTTCAGCGTTCAGAGAAAGCCGAGAAAGCGCTGCGATCTCTGACTCCGATCGTCAATTTGTAATAAACATAAATTTTTATACATTTATACGATGTTGTTTGATGTTTTAAATGAGTTAGATAATTCATCGGTTATGCAATGAATACATTAATATTGACCGATTAAATTATGTAATTTTATATTAACTTTTGGCTCATTCTATAGCTCCTAGCATCGGAAATAGGTTTCGTGTCCAAACTTAGGGCCACAGGTAAAAAGCTTTGCAGTGTTATAATTTGCATTACTGAAGACAACCAGAGACGATGGTCGACATGGCCTTCGAATGCTAATGCTTTGATTATCCTGTATTTGACTCCAGGTTAAATAGTGGCTGATAGGAAAAGGAGAAACAGCAAAGAAAAAGTAAGAAGTCGCGCTTTCTTCGCTACCTTGATGTATCAACAATCGCATTGTATATTTCAAATTCTGCTTGGCATTCTTTCAACATGTTTAAGTCACCGGAGCAAGGATTATAATCAAAAACAATTTAAATGAGGTTATTAAGTAAGTTATTTTCGATTTGGTTACGAGCGACTAAACAATACCGCGTGCGCATTTATATGCATATTGAGTGTAACGATCGGTACTAAGTCATGCATAATCATGACATTATGGACTCGGATGTAGCGGTTACGAAATAATGGACTCGTTATGAGTTGGAAGGCTTCGCGGGTTAGGACGTGACTCGCCTAAATTAGCCGGTCGTGGGTATTTATTATGATTTTTATGTCGTTTTTATGAAAATAAAAACCTCGTATTTTTTAAATTATACGAAAATCTTGTTACGTGTCATATTAAAGTAGGTAACATCCACTAAAGGCTTATGATAAAAATACGTATAAAATATTTTTACTTCCTATAAATGTCCAGCCGGTCGGATGCGCAGATATAAGTAACGTTCGTGTTTGTTTCTCATTTAATTTTGTTTAGTTTATTTTTGTCTGTATTTATGATTTTATTTATATCTATGTTATTGTGTGTCACGTTACATATATTCACCCAAATAATATTTCTGACTAGCTTTTGCCGCGGCTTCGCGCGCGTCCTATAAACGTAAATACACATGAATCGAACTCACACGCCGCATCCGGCACCAGACAGCCGACCAGCAGCGCCAAGCACCACAGCCTGCGCCCCGCCATGGCACCACTATTCAGCTGTATCAGTTCAACTTGTTCCCGAAACACATATTCACTGACACACACTAACTTGTCCCGCGCGTGTTTCGCCTCATGTTTCCACGCTCATCTGTAAATAAGGAAAACAATTATTTTAATTTGATGTATTTATTGTGTTCTTGTAATATTTTTAGATTATTAAACTAAAAAATGTTGGAATTTAAAAATGTACACATTTTTAATGTTATGCATAATTTTTGAAGGCAGCAAGAACATATTTCAAAATCATGGCTCGCGTATTTTTGAGGTTAAGAAGTTTAACCGGACAGATAATAAATATACATATGTACATATACCGGGTGTAATCGTTAAGTGTGCACAGGCGATTATTCCGTAACTATCACGAATTTCAAAAAACTTTAAACTGATATTGAAAGTACTCTACCTAAAGAGTAAAATGACAATAATAACTTTTTAAAAATAAAACTAGAAATATCCATAAATTGTACGTTAAACACTCCCATACATTTAGTATGAGAGAAAGGTTTTAGTTTCTTTATTTTAAGTGTTATTTTTATTTATTTTTTAGAGCTCAGGTGCGATTTTCAATCAATGTGTGGTATGGTATTCTTGGAGATCGGATCATTGGGCCTTATTTTTACAATGGAACTTTAACTGGACAGAGATATTTTTGAGATACCTTTGTACAAAATGATATGCTAAGTCTCTGAGAACCAATTCTAGACGATGAAAGGAGGTCGATAATTTTTCAACAAGATGAAGCACCTGCACATAATACAAATGTTGTAATGAATTTCTTACGAAACAATTTAATGGCTTAATAGCCAACAATAGAGAACCCTTTGCCTGCCAGATCCCCGGATCTCACGCCTTGTGATTTCTCCCTATGGGGAAGCGTCAAAGACCGTGTGTACGCTGAGAGAGTTCGCAGCCAAGAAGAGTTACAGAATCGTGTATGTCGTGCAGTTGCTTTAATTACTCCGCAAATATTAAGGAAAGGTTATTTAGAAACTGCAAATAGAGCTCGTCATTGCATGGCACAAAAAGGACGTCATTTCGAACATCTGCTTTGAATACAAAATGTTGTACTTACTAAGAAATAAAATATATGGGAGTGTTTAATGTAAAATTTATGGATATTTTTAGTTTTATTTTTAAAAAGTTATTATTATCATTTTACTCATTAGGTAGAGTACTTTCGATATCAGTTTAAAGTTTTTTGATGTCTGTAATAGTTACGGAATAATCGCCTGTGCACACTTAACGATTACACCCGGTATATGCCGAGATTCTTGACCTTGTTGCTATAAGTCAGTTTCGTTCCGTCAAGCATCACAGAGGGTAAGTTTTGCATGTTGATTTTAGCAGTCAGTTTTGTCGATCCAATTATGATCAATTGCGTTTTAACAGGATTCACTTGCAAGCCACGTGATCTGCTCCAATCTAAGATGCTAGCCAGATCGGAGTTCATAATTTCTATAGCTTTCGGCAGATCATTCAATGATGCTCTAGTATAAATTTGGAGATCATCTGCATACAAGTGGTAGGAAGAAGTAATGTGAGAGGTCACAGAATTGATGAAAATCGCAAAAAGGAGCGGAGACAATAGCAGACATAATTATGATTGCAATATCGATATCGGACTTAGGTAAAATTCGATGGAGCGCAGGCGAATGTAATGAGGCGAATTTATTTTTAGGTGTTTCATTAACATGGTAAAGACACCGGATGTAGAGATACGAGACGAGTTCGGGCGCGGGGCGGAGAGGAGCGGGGGGCGCCGGCCGGGGGCCTGGCCCGGGCGGCCGCGGGCGAGCGGCGTCGCTGCCCCTACCAGAAGTGTACGCCGGTAGCCAGGGCAGGCTCGGCGTTTGGCGACGGGAGACGCGAGGCGATGCGACTACCTCGTGAACCAATGTGCTGCCTGTTGACGACCTGTAATGTATTTATAGTTCAATATATAATATTGTCGACGCGCACTTAGCTACAACTGAAATCTAGTGGGGCCCGCTTAGTGCCATAATACTGGCCTCGGTGGGTCGAGTGAAGTGAGGCGATTCTTTTTTAAATAAGGAAAATATCCAAAAGTTACGACAAACATTTGTTGCCCCGGCGCTTCCTCAGTGGCCGTCCAAGCCCCACGGAGCCGGCGGATTACAAAAAGTTCAAAACAAGACAATCTCGTTACGTAATTAAAATGGGATTTGTTTAATTAGCAGGAGATTGGCGAGTTCTAAAAGAACAAACAATGCCATAAGAACCGTTCAAAATGGAAGAATAAAACTTTTAATGTACTTAATTACGTACGGCGTCCAAATTTATCCAAATTATAAATGCTAAAAGTAATAAAGTAATTACAATTTAGTACATACATAATTACAAAATTCGGTCTCTGTTATTGTGTTATTATTTATGGGAATATACGAGTAGCCGAGGCAAAAACGCCTCGATGTTTCCAACTGGCGATTGTAATGTAATGTTTGTGTAAAATAGTTCAGATTTTTTGCGAATAAATGCGTTTTGAAGTAACGTGGAACTAGATGTCTAATTATATAAATTATACAGCTTTCAGACAACAGTTAATATTACATACTCGCAATGTGGTCGCGGCCTAGAGCTATGATACAATTTATGAAAGTAACATTTTTCTTTACGTCTGAAACCTGCATGTAAGCCGCGATGGAGTGCAAAATAATTACGAATTATTTGTTGTTTCAAATTAAACCCGGGTTGGGTTATAGCAACGTTCACAGCACCCCGACGGCGCAGTGGAGCGCTGGCGGCAGAAACGATACTTCCAGTGTACAACATTGTTAAGGCCGGTTCAGACTACGACACTATACACCGTACACTCAGTGTACACATCGAATGTCTCTGTGTGAACACGA
>DWQT01001542.1:0-16425 GCA_018244895.1 Myscelus amystis hages
CTAACAGAAGCCTGTATCTGTACGTAACTAAATTTTAACTTATTTCTTAATGAGTCAGTGTTCCATTAAGCATGCGAAATGTTTGCTTTTATTAGTGAAGTAGAGAAAGCGTACCTATTAGTACTGTAACAAGTCACGACTGCTTTTTCAGGTTTTTATTTCAACACAGTTATAATTCATTCAAGGCTTCGAGCGTAACACACGCGGCATCATTACAATATTGCATAAATAAAAATATGTAAGCCATTTGAAAAGGCCCCTAACTTTAAAACAAAAGACAGCTGCGCAATGTGTTCCGAGGAATTGGAAGCATAATTCTAATTGTACCGTTTTGGAAAGCGGTCTTGAGATTACAAAATCGTTTGTCAGAACAGAAGTAAAGAAACTTGCACGGTACTCGTATATAACCATTGTACGTGAGTTATGTTATATAAAACGTCGATTGTCCCCGATAGCATTTAACGAAGTTTCCCTATAGCACTTCGTCCAACTTGCCCCTAACTCCTCGAGTTATATTTTCTTTCAGTTCGTGTCGTCGTTACTGAGGATCGTGACTGCCCTGATTAATTCATTCGAGTGGATAGAGCCCCATTGTTTTCCCTTTTTATTTTTATTAACTCGCCTCACTGCGGTATTGTGAGCGACAAGCGATAGCGATAACAAGATTGAAGGAGCTTTCTACTTTCACTAATTTATTGTGAAGATTTCAATTTTTTTTTATAATATGGAAGTAGCAGACGAACATGCAGTCCACCTGATGGTAAGTGGCTACTGCCGCCCATAGACATTTGTAATCAACCCCAGATAAGATTGGATTCCTATCAAAGGTTGACCGCAGATGCGCCGCTACCCCTGAGGGCTAAGCTGGAATGCCTCGAAAAAGTATGTCACCCTTACTACACCCTTCAGACCAGAACACAGCAGCGCTTAACACTGCCCGTATGAGGCAGCAATAGGTGTGGCGGTGGTGCCGCCGGAGTCGAACCACAGAGGTTTCTACCATCTTAATTGTTTTCAATATTTCTTTTGCTGTTAGATACAAGAGTCCTTTTTTAACGAGAAGTATTATAACCAACGCGTGGCATGGCAGGCTTTACACATCGCAGAAAACATTATACAGATCTCCCAAACACCTGGTTTCTGTAAACAAGATAAAACAGGATAACTCGCCGTTTCCATCGCCGCTATAGCGAATGACGTTCAGTTTTAAAAGGCGCATAGCTTAATTGTTAAGAGATACGTGCCAGGATTTCAACCTCAGACTCTGCTTGAAGATGTGTAAAATCAAAATTACTGAGGCTGTTATCTTGATTTGAATCTGTCATCACAAGAATGTAACAATTATCAAAATAGTTTTATAAGAGGCGATGTCAACGATCCATGGTTGGTCCCGTGCGAAGCTCTCATTGTGTGGAACAAGTCCCGTTAGTTTATTTGACTGTATTAATTATTTCGTGATATATTGTACCGTAATAATGAAGCTCTATTGTATTCCACAAGAACGTGAATAGGCCCAACTTTATTCCTGTTTCATCATTGCATTATTAAACAAGCTTTTTCTTCTCTATGCCTAACGACTTCATGCAAAAATAAACTTTCACTTTTACCGGTTACGGTTGAATTTTGAAAATGCCTATCACTTGTTTATTATAAGAGCCACGTTTCTGTTTTACGAAACGAACGCTATGCAATGAATGTGTTTGGAAAATTTGATATTGATGCAAATATAACTTATTATTTGAACTGAACGAAAGAAAGTCTCATTAATATAATTAATATTAATTATTTAAGTAATCTTAACGTACATGTATATTTATTGTAAGTTGTTAGTGTAACTTTGAAGGACTAAGTTACAAATAGACCATTATCGTTATTGTGCTCCAATATTACACGCCTTGTCGTTTCAAATTTAGATGTGAAATATTTCATCTGATCAGTGAACGCACAAAGCTCATATGGGATTATTTTAATGGGGGCGCACGTGAAATATTTGCTTTTGTTACTTTTGACGAAGTCTGATTGAGCGGAAGAAAGCGATTGTATCCAGACCACCTTTGTAAAGCCGCTCGTGAATGACATTGGAAAACAGGGGATAAGATCGCCAAGCGCGAGTACCACTCACGTAAACAGGTTCCGTAGAAATATACGCGTATTCGTGTACGTTTGGTAAGATTGATCTACGTACCGAAGTATAATTTTATCAATTACGAATTCTATTTAATTCTGAAACTTGTCAAGGTTTTTTTATTTTTTATTTTATTTTATTTTATCTACTCCATTCAATAATCTAATGCATTTGTGTCAAAAACCGCAGTAGCAGATAAAGTATGGTTACAAATAGTAAATGTTTCGTTTTATAATGTCAGCGCACACAACCTTAAAAATACACGGAAATGTTCGAGTGTGTGTTTCGAGTTTCACGGGACGCGTAAAACGTTAGATCGGATTGGAATTGGAATACATTTGGAATTCACACATCGCTCTATAGCCGGAGTGGGTCCCGGCCGGCATCTCTTGCTTATTTGTGCATTTGTATTCAGATATACGGTACCCGGCAAAGTATTCTTCTTGAATTGTTACCAGTACATGCGAATGTTGCTATGTATTCTGTGAATAGGGTTTAATATACAACCTCGCCTATTTGGACCCGGCGTTGAATATTTAAGACGTTCTGAGATAACGCTTTGTATTTTATTTTAATTTTATCTCTATCTCTCTCTCTCTCTCACTGACTTCGACTGGATTAGTATAAAATATCGGAATTCAATAAGTATGTACGTGCCTGTGAAATTTTCAAACTGCGGGTGGCCAACACCTCGTGACGTCAACATAGCACCTTATCCCCAAACAATCTTAACTCCAAAGCAGCGGTACAGAAAACTGAACTTTCACCCGACCGAATAAGATTGCGTTTGGCGGATTCAACACGGTTTTGAATTGAAGTTGGATTGCGTTGGCGTTAAGAATGTTACTTTGTCCACTGATGTGTGACGGAGGTCGGAAAACTCTTATTTTTAATTGACTCTGAACTAAATGTATGGGTCCCGTCCGGAACACACGGTCACCCACATACAGGGCTATATAACGAACGCCAATGTCAACAGTATTCTTGCAATGTTACCTTTGATTATGTCGATTTGAATTAAGTATGTAAATACTTGGTTGTCTTTCATGTAATGGAAATCACATTTCTGATATATCAATGTCTCAAATTCTTCTTCAATACTGTCATCATTATTATTGACTTTTCGATAAACAATTCATAGCTTAAGTAAGAATATCCTTGTCTTTGATTAGAAAGAGCATTTGTCTATCTATCTAGTTATAAACGCTTTGTTTTATTAGAAGTCTATTCTGTATTTATTATTAATATTTGATATGTTTATGACCCTATGAAAAACACTAGTGACTTCAAAATAGGTCTATTTTTTTGAATATTCCTACAAATATTCCATTATGTATTCTATTTTTTAACAGAATATTTCTTTATAAATTTTTTCCACGATTGACAAAGGTTCACCCACGAGACTCAGTCTAATTAAGACCTGTCACTTTTATATGAAATTACTTTACGTACTGTGAAAAAATATTAATCTTTGTTGTACTAGACGGTTTTTGTTTATATTAGCGTAAATATTTATACACATTTTATATTAATGGAAACTTATGTTACTTTGGCATCGTAATTATTCATCCGAACATAAAATATGTTTCTCACGGGTGGCTTTACTAAGCTCTATGTACTAACTTAAACTAAATATAATTGAAATGCTAAAATTTGAAGGGAAAGGTTCTTACCTGTATAACAGTCTGTTAGGATGTAGGTGTAAAGTATATTTTTGTGTGTTAGGGCATTTGTGATGGCATCTAGATTTTACAGATATTACCTATGCGTTGTGAAATTTTATGCGACAAATCATTCATCGATTTATAATGAGTGATTCAACTCCCTTGATGTAATGATCGACCCGTGTTGCACTCTGTAGCATAATGCGTCGGTTCTTTTAACCCTTGGTTTATAAGGTAAAGAGAATGGTTCTAAGCACCGACTAACTTTGCAGTTTAAATAAAATTCCTATTGAAGAGAGCATCGTTCTTGTGAAGTTTTTTCTTCACCTACCCGCATCGAAACTTTAAATCCTGAGAGTACGCGAACCTTTAATTTTTGGAATGAATCCAAGTTGGCGAACTAGTTAAATTCGGAAAACCGATAAGACCTATTGTTTCAAAGCCGAACTTGAGCTGGAACAATGTGCCAAACTCGTGTTATTTAGTGGTTGCCGCGAGATACGCGAGTTTGCTTGTTATGAATTTATATGGATGTGATGTATTGGAGCCCGGCAAATGATCGTAACTACTATTATATCGTGTATTGTTAATGTTCTAGAACTACCAACCAAATACATTATTGGATAATGTTATTCTCGAAGCTAGAATTGCTTTAATGAAATTGATTATTGAGATTACCGTAATCGATTATATTAAAACTATTCTCAAGGAAATTCCAATGTAGCTAGTATTCTTAGTCTTATATACGCCTTAACTTTTGTCCGTGTGAGATCAATCAACATAAACAATTTCCATATGTATTGGAACGCTAATTAGAAGGTTCTGAATTGAAACATATTATAAATGTGCGGTTTCTAAAGGTAATAACCGTTGAATACATCGAACGACCTTATCACGGAATTATTCAACGTAGAAATCTGTTCGTTCGATATTATATATGGTGAACAATTTCATTATTTCATCCTCTAATTTGAAATTGCTTTGTAGTCCGCGACATTACTATTATTCGTATACTAAGTCAATATAATAATAATAGCTGTTACGTTTCCAAGGTTGTATTATGTATTATAAATAGTTTTTATTAAAAATCGTTTAATCGGTATAATGACTGATACGTGTTCTTAAAAATCCAAATGACTTTGTATTATTGGAGTGTTTTCCAGACTCCGAAAACTAAGCCCCCAAAAGAGAAACAAAATTTCACTCTACTAACCTCTCACTATATTTATGAAGTGAATTATTTAAATTATGCTATTAGGTATAGTATCGAAATTTTGATTTTTAAGATATTATTATTATTAAGATCTCTGTAAATATGTTGTACATAATATTTAAGCCGTGCAATATTTTTGTAGCAAATATCTGACTTTGGATAGAGATACGTGGTGCTATCTGTCTACCTCAGTACAGGCCAGGCGTGATGTTTTAGTAATGGTAGTATCACATCGATATATTTAAAAGCTGTGAGGTTTCGAATAAATTCTTAGATTGCGGATTTATGGCAACTGCAGTGCTCCGCTTACGTGAAAGCTTACAAGGGTTGCCTTAAGAAATCCGATGGATTAGCCTTAAAGTGTGGGATTTCTAGCTAAGAAGTATAATAGCTTTCAATAGTCGATCTTACTCTACGTTTTATATATTCGAATAGTTTGCACAAAGTAATTGTTTTGTTGATATTAATATGTTTTATATAAATTTGAAGCTTCCTTTTTTATATTTTTTTTTTATGTTTTGAAATTTCTTTTAGTCATTTCTATTCAAAGGATCCAAAATGGTATTGTCAAAAAAGCTGATTAGGTATTAATTACGAATTAATAAGAAAACAGTGCCGAGTTAAGCGATCTCTTTTTGTATCCAGGTTATCCAGGTTAAATATTCTACTAGCTATTCCTTATAAGGTTGACACAACTTTCGCTAAATACTTTACCGTTGTATGGCTTTTGAAACATTGGTTGAACTTTGAGTAAGATACAATAAATCTGCGAATGAAATTGTTAAAAGCAACGCTATTATTGCTGTATGTTGCAATTAAATAGGATTAAAAATAATTAATATCATAAGTGTTCAAATATTATGTGTATATATTAGTGATCTAAGATCTAAAAAATATCGTTTAAAAATGCTTGAAAGAAAATCTCTTGCGTCCCGCAAATAGTCTCTCGTGAGTGGAGTTTGCAGTTCACTGGCTTCTATACAATGCACGTCATGTCCGTTGAAGTATCTCAGTATGAAGGAATTGTTTGATCGCGCCAACGGCCCCCAAGAACCGTACACACCGTCCGTCTCGCTGTGCATTTGTTTCCCCTTCTATACACTCAAGACTGAGGGTTAAACTTTGGACGTAGTTAAAGCTAGGCGCCCTCGATAGATGCCTAAGTGACAGTTCATGACAAACTTTAAAACGCTCTGCTTTAGGGAATACAACAAACATTTATAAATGACTGACTTATAAAAAAACATATGTTTTTGTTTTTATTTCATACTACCATATCGTCATCTATAGCGGTTATTTGATTAAAATGCATTTTTTTTTTATATGAGATATTTTTCAGCGAAACAGTATCCTATGTCGCTTTCCAGCCCCTTAGTTATTATTATTTGAATACCTGAATACTTACATACAAAATATGTTTAGTTAGTGTATAAATCTTTTCGCGGTTCGCATAAATGTAAAAAAATGTATCATGTGAACTCACTACAAAGATTTGTGTGAACGCCTCATCGACTCTCACGTAGCGACTTTCAATAAGCCGCTTTCTCCTCGACTATCACGCTCGAGTGTACATTTTTGACTTTGTGTATTTTCTGAGTGTGTACACATCCATAGACCAATGTGTACATGTACGAAATCTATTGAGTAATAATTATTTTTTATAAATAACTTTGATGATAAGAAGGCCTTCATACGTAGCCTTTTCTTATTATTCTACCGTACATTACAGTTACGTATTATACTGAGCGTGTTAAAGCACTTTGAGAGCAAACTCGATTAATTTTAATGCGAATACTGATTAAGCTTCTTTGAACACTTATAGGTATACTGACGGTTTAAAAAATGTATACGAGTATGTACCTACATATTATATCAAACAAATAATAAAATCATAATGCAACTGTCTCCATTAACTGAAAAGTTGGTATTCTATCTACGTTCGTAGATACTCATCTTACATCATTAATAGCTCGTAAACATCTACAAAAGAAACTATTTGCACGTGTTTTTCTATCTTCGAGTGGTCTTAATTCGCCTTGTCACGAGTAACAAGGCATCTTAAAAGCCGATCTCTTTTCGTTCTTTTCCATTTCGCCAACTGCCATTTCCAATGTTTCACGCTGCGACTTGTCAATAGAATTTATTGAGACAGATAGTTCGGGGCTAACAATTCTCGTGCCAAATTCTTCCTTATATTCGGTGGACTTGCGTCTTATCGGTTACTAGTTACTTTATTGGTTAAATTCAGGACTGCTTGGAATAACAAAACCCCAGATGAACTGTGCTATAATAATATATTATGTTTCTCGACATTTGGTCTTGAATAAAGCAATAATTTGTGAAATTAAAAGTGTAACGTATCTAAAAATTCCGGTGAATTCTCTATAAACCTTTTCACACTAGCGCATAAGCTGTCAAATATTTTATTTTAATTGAAATTTATAGGTATTATTAGATGCCTATTAACGATTGTGCTCTTTCTTATATGTTTTGGGAGAAACATTTATCTATACAGTACTGTAATAAAATCGTGATTGATAAATTGAGATTCATAGTTCTAACGTTATTATGTTCCTTAAATTTGTTTCTAGCTGGCACCAGCGTCTTCGTTCGCGGGGATAATAACTAAATCAAATACAATCCATCATCCCTTAATTCACTCGCCGCTGCGGTGTGGCGGTTGATTATAAATAAGTTAAATATTTTTACATCGAGTTCAAACTATATCCATACCACATTTCAACAAAGTTAGGTTAATTTTTCATTACTAATATTATAGATGTTTAAAAAAATCCTTTTAATTATGAGTTGACATATATTAAACCCTATAAGAATAAGTAACCATTTATCATATTATCATTTTAACTTGTAGCATAATACATAATTCCATACTAATATTGGAAATGCGAAAAGTGTGTTTATTTATTTGTTCCTCTTTCACGCCGAAACAGTAAAACGGATCTGTGTGATTTTTGGTACGGATGTAGCTGGAGGGCTGGAAAGTGACATGGGTTACGTTTTTCGCGGAAAAACATATTCCTTTCACGCGAAAACACGTTTTAATCGCATAAGAGATATAGATGGCGTTACGGGCGCAAGAACGGTAACAAAATGTTTTATTTATTTATTTTATTTTATTGCGATCTCCAACAAAGAACACACCTTACATGCAGATATTATGAAATACAGTTTGTGTTTTGTCCTTCTTTAATTATAGGAGAACACCGCATGCAAATCTTAATATATATATTTCTTGTGTGCGTGTGTATGTCACTTAAGTCCTCCTAATCGACATGACCGATTTTGATGAATTTTTTTGTGTGTGGTCAAGGGGACTTGAGAATGGTTTAGATTCACAATTTGGTCCAATTGAAAATGTTTTTTTCAATTAATTTTTAAATCGTAAGTAGTTGTTGATTTTATAATGGTTCACATTGGATCCGGCAGACTGCGCCACCATCGCAGTGTCAAATATTAAATGAACGTCTAGAAATTATTTATATGGCAAAGCAACGTATGCAGGGACAGCTAGTATATATTATATATATCCACGCAAGCGAAGCCCCGAATAGTGTTTAATATAAAGTTTTTATTTACACTAACTACGTTTCTTGTTCGTTAACGATGATAGATTATCACAGAATATTATTTAAGCCAATCAACGGTATCAAATACAGCGGAGGAGGTTCTCATTATAGAGTAATCTGAAAGGATTAAATACACGTAGACGAAACTCGAACGTGACAGAGTGACGGCACTTCAACTTATTATCTTATAATAGGCCTATTTTAATAAATCACGACTTGCGTTAAATGTTAATTATATTGAACGTTTATTGTAGAGATTAGATCTAATTTAAAATAACATCGTCTTCGACAGACAATTTTTGTGACAAGACACGAATGGTGGTAACAAAAACACAAGAGAGGTGTCAAGCGACACCCGGATGGTACGAGGTTCCTTTCGATTAATTAGTGACGGAATTGTATAATTATAAAAAAATTATTTCTTTTAATTGGCGACACTAGTGTGTCGGACAACTTCCGTCTGAATTTTTCGTCTGATTTTTTTCCGTATAGCCTCCTTCGCAACGCGCGATGAGGAACTTCTTTCCAAAAATTTATAGACAACAAAATAATTTTATACACAGTGCAGAATTGCTGTAAGTTCTTGCGGCGGTTTATGTTGCAATGTTTCGAATTTATCGCGCAATAATTTTGAATGTGTAACATATTCGCATAATGGGAAGTGTTATGACGGGCTCGGGGCGCGTTTAGCCAACGATCGCTTATTGAAATTCTCTTCGCCGAGACTTCAACACCGGTTAACTGCTAATGTTGCTCGAATGTGCTTAGACACGTATTAATATATATTATATATAATGGTATACATATTATATGATAATATAGTATACAGATGTCAGCGGAATTATCCTTTTTATTGAAAACACCGGTACAATTAGGTAATTCTCGAAATCTAGTTTTTAATTTTAATTTTCACACTGTTGTTTAGTTAGTACACTTGTTAGTTTTTCTAGATCTATAATGAGGGTGGTTGACTGATTTCTATAAAACTTCGAGATTTTTCTATAGTTATCATGGTGTTTGCTTGTTTTATTTCCGTTTTAAAGACGCAGCAAAACAGGTATCACTGAATGAATATGAAACAACCCTAGTTTGATTGTATACTTATTTTATATATAGACTACATTTAACAATAAATAACAAGTGGGTAAGAATACTTAGCTTTCATTAAAAATAAGATACTGCGAAAGAAAAATAGTACATCACAGCGATACGTATATACTCGTATCTCGGAGTATGTCCTATGGAGGTACGCAGATACAACCTCAGTGTGGCTGCTTACTTTAACGCAACCTTAACAAAGGCCTTAGCGCCACACCTGAGGGCGATGCACCCGTTGAATAAGTGCGATGCACACAGCGAGAGGAAACAGCCAACATTCCATTATACGAATAATATAATACACATGTTACATACCTGACGCATAGTGCGTACAATTTATACGAGTATATTCGTAGATGATACGAAACATGGCTACTACACTACAGCTAATGGAATCGTCTGAAATATAAATGATACGGTAAATTGAGAATTCGTCAATTGTTTACAGATGTACACTAACATTGGCATATAGTCTAAGACACAGAAAGTAACAATTACAGTACCGATAGCAAAATATTTATATAAAACGGGTCACATTTCCAATCGACTTCTCTACATTTCATCCTTGAAATTTAAGCTGAGTTAATCAACATTTTGTAAAGAAAATAATTTTACATAATTTGTATGAAATTACTAGAACCTTAGTAAAACAGGAGGACTTTATGTCGTCCTGTCTTTAGAACTGTGTGTCATCTTTGAATGAGGAACACGGTAAAATCCATACAAACTCCTAAGAGAGGGGCAATGACCGATGTCTATTATGTAATAATTGAATTATTTTATTGGAAGTAAAAAGTAAATGAAGTTATGTTTTAATGCTGTACAATGTTATACATAATAGCTAAAACCCGACCAATAAAAATCACGCTAACAATATATATAATACAGATATCTATCAAATTTCACTAACAATCCATTTAACCGCTATCCATTCGCAGCTGAGTATTAAAGATAAATTCGATACAAAGTCGCCTCCGAGCTTTTGGTTGTTTCGATAAAGGTAATTAAAATTTAATTAACTAACGGCACACCGTCTGCTCTCATTACTCGATAGATCATTAGCTTGGTAAATTTAATATTAGCAACAAGATATTCAGAAACCACTCACTTTTCCAAGGGTATTATGATTACTGAGTAAAGTTCGTTTTCTGGCAGGCTAAAGGGAAAGATTTCGGCATGAATATTAAATATCTCAATTATGTATATCTTTTGCGTAAGATTTAACTTTTGTTTGGGATTTATTAATGTACAGTAGTAAATGAGTTCCAAGACGAACTCGAAAACAAAAGTGATACGAAAATTTTGAATCGAATTCGTAACCTCTGGTTTTGGAGTAAGTCTGTAACCTCTAGACCAGAGGGCAGTCTATTATAATTTGTACAGGAATATAATTAGAGTTCAATGTTTGTCGGGCTAATAAGCCTTCCAAAGCCTTAATCATGTAAAAACAGCAGCAAAAATACATTTTAAGCAGTGATGCTGTAGTAAAAAACGGAAGAAAAGAACGTGTGACCCTTCTATATTTCTATATTTTTCCTTCTACATGTTTTTATATTTTGTTTCGTTTTAGTATTTCTATATTTTTTCCTCTTGATTGCAAGCAAGGTTATAAATAAACAAAATTTTCAAATCACAAAGGGCCCGGTTGTACAATTAAGAATAGTTTTTAATAAGAAATTAGATCAGCCATTAAACAAAGCTTGCTCTTGCTAAGTGACTGGTGCATACTTCAGATGGTATTTTACGATTCGCTAGATAGGGTCCATAAAAGAAGTTTAATTGAAATGGCTTATTCTTTGCCTTTTACGGCTCCTACGATTCAATCGTAAAGCTGCGATTTTGCGGCGAACACCGCGTACAGTTAATTTATTCTTTGAGAAGATAGAACTCTTTTGAATCTATTGAAAAGAGGACTGAGATGGTATTTTCTACACGTTTTATTTCGTTCCGTTCTCGTTGCTTTACGGACAGGTGTTTTAATTAATTCGATGGAATATGCCTCTGTGGATTAATTACTGCAATATTTTTTACTTCGAACTCACCGACTTTATTCCAATTTTTTTCCCGTTAACAAAACATTCAATACATGTATTCATTTCATCAGTGATAAACTTTCAAGCAATGAGAATTTATGCATTTAAGAATCGTGATAACAATACCTAAGTGAAATGTTATTCTATTAAAATGACCGTTGAATTATCAACGCAGAGCATTAAACTCGAAACGAAGCAATCACTGTTGATTTAGAAATATTAATAATCATAATAATTAAACCATTCACGGTTGTAACAATTATATGGATCCAGTAAATATTTGAAATACGCTAAGCACGCAAGACGTTTAGAAGATAGCTACAAGCACCAGATTGATTCGTTTCTCTCAGTACATCAAGATCAATACAAGTATTTCGATCAAAGCGAAATGTGCTGTATTAATGCGATAAATCTTCGTGTTACAATGGAGTTCCGGCCAAATAAAACGTCGACGAATCGCCGGCGTGCCTCCGAAGTGCCTCCGAAGTTCCACGATTTATGACGTTCGGGCGACGACAGATATCGTCGAAGGCGATGATTAACCTACGCTATAGTTCTTGAACGGGATAATTCTTGAGCGCCGTACTGGCACGTAGTTTGATTGATATGACAGTTAATTTTTATTATTTCATAGTCATATTCTTCTTTTTATTGACCTAAAAGCATACTTTTTGTGAGTTTGCGTGAAAAACATTAGGAACAGAAATAAAGGACGCCATCTTTCACACGACGCTGCTACAACTCTATAATCATAGAGATTTGTAACGACAGGATACAACCGGGCATATAATTACGCGACTGTGTCACGCGAAATAGGTTACCCTCCACCCAACTTTGTAATACATTGCCCGTTTCGCACCGCAACGTACGCGAAAGTGTTTGCCAAACGGGCGATGTACGTTTAAATTGTCTCTGCGAGCAAATGATAGATGCAATGGCTGGTACATAGAAGAGGCCGTGTCCCATATGTCAGTTCTAAGGGACTGTTTGTTGAGGGTGGGTAATAGTGGCTGGAGGTGGTTGATCCCTTAACCCCTTAAATTGAAATTCTCTACCCTTTGTCACAGTTCGCTTATATTGAGGGACTTGTTACACAACCGCCAAGTTAAGATTGGCGAGACGCATTAGTAATAACGCTACGTTAATACTCGCTACGACACTTACACGACATAAGGCTTTTGGAGCAATGTATCGTAGTACGGTAGTTGGTACAAAAATATATATACAGATTAAAATACGAGTATAGTCACTTACTTTACTTAAAGTAATAATGTGTAATGGCATATATAATTTTTCAGTTGCGTTGCGTTGCGACAATGTTCAACAAATATCGAACTTCAATTACACCAAAAAAATACGAAAGAATGGTCCAGACAACAAGTCTCTAGAAGCTTAGAAGCTTAGTTACTTAGTTACATTTTTTTACTTTTTATAATTACCAAATTGTTTTAGCTGACACACAAATTTTTTTGGAAACGATAAATGTTTTATTGAAAAGCATATGCGACTTTCATTATCGTTACTAACGTATTCGGTCGTCGTATGATCTTCCGCAGTTGAACCCGGTGTTTATTTAAAACGATCCCTTTCTTGCGGTTTAGTCAGTCAACTGAAAGTGAAACTAATGACGCTCTGACATTTTGTTCTTGTTCCTATTAATATCATTTTGTAATGGTTAATTTTGTAATGGTTAATTTTGTAATGGCTAATTTTGTAATGGTTAATTTTGTAATGGTTAATTTTGTAATGGCTAATTTTGTAATGGTTAATTTTGTAATGGCTAATTTTGTGATGGCTAATTTTGTAACCTGATTGTTTTGTTGTAATTCACTGCTGATATTCAAGCGTTTGTTGGGGTAGATTTAAATAATGTAGTATCAATCTACGCATTAGACAGGGAAAATGGCATTCCTATCTAATACGCATTGCATGGTTTATGTCGTATTTACGGCATAAGCCATGCAATGCAATGGTTAAGTAATAAAAGTTGTTAAACAATTTTGATTTGTTTTTTTTTTGTAACTAGTATCACTATTATATATTTCCTTGTGAGATCCGTTCAGAAATAAAATTAAATTATTTTTAGTATCTTAGTGCGAAACGTATTTCGTTTATGGGTCAATAATTACGACGTGAAAATTCGCTAAGAGAGGCACGGACGGTATTTCACGGCGTTCCGAATGCATTTACTTGTCACAACGCTTTTAGGTGACCAGCGCGAGAAATATGTCCTGTAGTGTATTTACGTTGCAATTTTAGTGTGGTAAGTGGCGCCACCTAATCTGACGTATACCGAACACATCGAAAACTGTTTATTTATAAAAGCAATGACTTAAAAGCGAGCACCTTTAAAACACATTGGTAGTTAAAAAATTGTACGTAACTGTTTAATTAGTATACAATTTTATGTACTTAGTTAAATATTTTTACGGTATAACCTTGGTATATTCAGAATTAAATCCACGTTACTCTGGCAGTTTTTACATAGTTAACAATATTTCTTGAAGAGAAATTCGGAATTTTGTACTCGCAAAGACAAGCACAAAATATTATTTAGCGCGATATGCAACGTTTTAACTAAAAAAAAACATTCGAAAGTTGTATTTGTACGCAAATTTTGCACCAGAATGGAGACAGTTAAGTGTGCGACGGATGTATATGATTTGCATAAATCACCTTACAAACTGTATATTAACGCGTGGTTTTAACAGTTTCAGTTACAATCTTATCTACAGTTTTCCAGACTTCCACATGCAAAATGGAAATAGCAGTTTTATTATTTATGTAATATACAGTACGTTGTATTATTTTAAGGCGAAATCGGAATCAACTGAAAATGAAAACTCAGAAATTTTATGCATATTTATGAACAAATTAGGCAAAAAATGCCCCGTTAACAACCGCAAATAATTATCGCTTTTTCATAACAGTTATTTACGGTCGTCAACAGAAAATTTACTCAATAAGCGGTAAACTATACCAATGGAATAACATTCTGTAACATCTCAGTATATTGTCAACTTTTTTATTTCAAATTCAAGTTCATATTAATTTTTAACTTTACGATATACTTATGTTACTTCTTCAAATACTCACAGTATTTACATTAACTATATAATATACATACATATGTATATACGAGTATAAAATAAATTATTTATGGAATATCATCATAATTAATTCTACCAGATTCTCACTATAATAAGTCCTACATAAAAGTATATGTACATTAGTTTACTCGTTAATTGAAACTTGTGTATCTAATATCAGATTACGGGCAATTTGCGCCGTAATCACACAAGGAAGTTGCCCCAGGCAAACCCCTTTCATTGTGGAGATACAGAAGATTTATATTCCTATATCATACACACCGTTAATTAGTTACTATACTATTGTTTATGTTGCTTAAGGAAATCTGATATCATTAATGTTCGTGTGTCTACCTTTTGTGTATACGCGTGGTTGCGTTATTTCGTTTATTTATTAGAAAGGTCGCTTTACTTGGTCGTGATGTAGATACAGTACGGTACATATTTACCTATTGTTTGCCTAGTTTCCTGGTCTGATGTTAAGAGATTCTGACTTTTAAACAGGAGGCCGGGGCTCGATTCCCACACAGGAACAGCAAGTGTCTTAAGACAATTATTACTCTTACTTATATTATGACAAGTTTTTTACAAAAACAGGGCAGTATGAGTTAAAATTTCGTTACCAATCTATCTGCCATATGGACGAACGGGGTTCAATGTATTTTTGTTCAATGAAATCCGTTTCAATCGGGTTTATATAAAAGGATTTGTGATCGCAAGCATATCAATGTTTGCTCCGTTCGTTATGTGAACGTCGGCAAAATTTTTGACCAAAAGTAAAGTGCTCCGGTGTTATTGCCAACGCACCACCTGTTCGGATCATAAATTGTCCACAGAGAGCGAACTCGGCAAACTCTCTCTATGATACTTTAAATCACACGTGTGCTTTAAGATTTCGTGCCTCAGAATGAAATGAAAGAAAACATTGAGCTTGTAGACTGCAGCTGTGCTGTAACCGTTGACGTATGCGGTTTCTAGTTGGCCATGAAATGAATCGTATTATCAATGAGACGCCTGAGTTATTAGCTGTCTGCCAGTGAATATCCTATCGAAATCGGTAATTCGTTTACTAGGTAAGCCGAAACAGGGAGCTAATTATTTTATCAATTGATCTTTTGTTACAAGTAGCGTGTTATACTTTCATACGCGTTTAGTAAAAAGCTGCTATTTCACACTATAAGCAGACACTTCAATTTTATTATATTAGTATAGGTAATTGTTGGGCTGATGAAAATCAAATGAACCGTCAGCCTCGTTGGTAACGTAATCTGCTTATGAAAGAGGCGAAGGTATTAAATATTAATGGTTGATCACGATAATACGTATGAAGTCCTGCAAGTGTTTCATATTCAATTTCGTCATACCGAGGAATACATGCAGTTGCCGTGCTTCTGGCATATAAAGGGACATATTAATGAGTATTGAAATGTACAACATACATGATATATCAGAGTAAATTATTTCGGTATGATTTCTATATGTGACAGATAGAATGAATGATAGTTCAATTTTGCTTAACAAATCATGTATCCTTAAATACTACAATCATTTAACCCTAGAGTGGTCGCGCATGCAATCGAGACAACAGTGGTCGCGCGGACTACATACGTAGTCCA
>DWQT01001543.1:0-16422 GCA_018244895.1 Myscelus amystis hages
TCACAGTACTGTGCCACCGTAAGAACTGAATCTGATTAGACATTGATATTAAGGCGTCTACGGCGAATTTATTTTTCAACTTGAACTTTATTACTAGTGCTTAACGCTAAACGTACCGTTGCGCACCATACACAAAGATTGGGATCTCTAATACAAGCGCCGCACGTTCGGTTATCTTCACAAGGATCCATTGTCAGAGCGTGCCGAAACAGTATGATTATACAAACACACAAAAATGATTTCATTGTGATATTTTTCAGCTAACTCAAGTTGCATTGAAACATGTGTAAAATTATAAGCGAACAAAATTATAATAAATACATGTACAGGAAAACGGGGCGGTTTATGTTTTGTTAAGGAGAAGGCTTGATGTTTGTAATGTGAATTTGATGTACTTTTCATTGGTTGTTATGAAAAACATTCTCAATAGGTTCATTTTCAGGTGACAAAACAACACTGTCCCAAACACTTAACAGGTAAAAAATCTCTTATGCACTTTTCATTTCAGAGCTTTTGGTGTTACGAAATTATATTTTTCGGCTTTGAAAATTTAATACACTAACAGAGCGTTTTTGATAGATTTGAATCTAGAGATATTTTAGAATCCTGGATACACGCATGTCAGAACGTTTGGGTGACTCATCATTATTGACGAATCAGTTATAAAGATCAAATTAAATATTACTACATAGAAACATTGCTTGCGGTACCTACGCCAGTAAATTCAATAACTTAGCCATGATCAAATAAACAACACTCGATTTTTGTAACATTTTACAAATGTATGTCGATTTAAATAGGTATTTACTAAATTGTGTAAACGTAGGAAAATATTACAGTAATTTTCGATTTTGTCAGTCCGTTGTTCTCTTTAAGCGGTTTGAGGAAAACAATTGACAAGCCTGTTTATGATGTATTAAAATACCGGTGACAATATCCCGTTAATTTTATACTTACATCTGCAAGGTAAACACGCACTTAACTCAATAACATGTTGGTCGAAATCCTTATACACAAACAACTTAGGTTTGCCTATACACATATGTGATTATACACAAGGTATTCAAATAACCTAATAATAATATATTCTGATATACATATTTAGTGGTTGATTAATGGTTGCTGCTACTGGTTGTAGGCGATATTTTAAATTTACTGAACTTTGCAAAATCAGTATATTCTTGATACTGAAAATGATTTTGTTCCTCTTAATGGTGCTAGTTACTCCGGAGTTGAGTTTTTTAGTTGCCGGCTCAGACTGTGAAAAGTTTACGACATGTTCCGAGTGTATAGGACGTTTTCAGGATAAATGTGCTTGGTGTCCCGCTGTGAGTACCTACTCGTTCAATTTTTATACTCTTAATTCCTATTGGTGAGGTTCATAAACAACAGCGTTAACTGCTTAGGTAGATTATTTAAAATAAAACGCAGACCTCTATTAGAGTTATACATTAGTAAGTGTTTGTTTGATTATCCGCCTGTCACGTAGAAACGGATTAATATGATTATTGGTATGGAGACAGTTGAATCGCTAGAAACTGGCATAAGCTACATTTTCGTGCGGAAAAATATCTCATTTCAACTAATCACCTCCAAGAATGTAAACATAAGACTGGTTATAATTTCGTTTCCTTTAATTTGATTTTATTTATGCTTATCAGCGTATAGTAGTTAACTGCTGCGATTCTGAGCTATTTTAATGTATCTTCGAATCACCTATTTACCTACATTGCGTAAAGCCAAATTGAATCATTTCAGGAAAATCACATAGGGAAAAGATGTAACACAATTGATAACGAAAATTGGTGTAGCGGTAATATACAGGTGCCGCATGGCGAAAAAACTATTGTAAAAAATGCAGACTTCTACTCTGGTAAGCCAGGCGAGAAGTATGTACAATTGAACCCTCAATACGTTAAAATAAAAACATCAGCAGGATTTCCGATAGATGTAACAATGTCCTACAAGCCCGCCCAAGATGCGCCGCTGGATGTCTATTTTCTTCTAGATAGTTCCAGTACAATGTCTTTTTATGCAACAACACTCACAAACCAGATCGAGGCCATCTATGGTGCACTTACAAATATAACAAATAACGTTCGCTTAGGACTGGGTTCCTACGTAGAAAGGCCGGCTATGCCATTTGTCAAGTAAGTAATGAAAGTTGTGTGAACTTTATTAACTCATTGGCATGAATTTAATTAATAAAACTACATTTAATTTCAAAAATCCACGTTGTTTGTCGTTTACATTACAAGAACATTTCATTACAAGACTCGTTGATATTTTTTGCAGTCTATATTTTAATACCGTCTCCTATTCATTCAAGAATCATTTATCCTTAACCAACAACACGCATGAACTACAAGCTAGTTTAATTAATAAGAGCACGGGATCTAATTATGATGACCCAGAAGCGGTTTTCGATGGTTTGATGCAATCAATGGTGTGTGAGGAGCAAATTGGTTGGAGGAAAGATTCTCGTCGCATTATTGTCGTCTTCACTGATGGATTATACCACAGTGCCGGCGACGGTAAAATCATAGGGGCTTTCAAACGTCACGATATGGAGTGTCATATGGATAAAAATGGAGCTATGGATACGGTGGTAGATTACCCATCTGTCAGTCAAATTAACAGAGTCGCCAAGGACAAAAGTTACTTAATAATATTCGCCGTAACCGCAAATGCTAAAAAGGACTATGATTTGTTAACGGAAGTTATAAGTGATTCAAAATGTTTTTCGCTAACAAGCAACGTAGATGTCACTAATATGATTACAACTGAATATAAGGTGAGTAATAGTTCCATAATGTAAAATATGCTACGGCGATGAATGCGAAATTTTTCATAAATATCTGTGTGTGCATGTATGTACGTGTGTGAGATACTCCTTCACGTTAAATTGGTGGATTTAAATGAATTTTAATAAACAGAATTAATTTTTTAATAAATCAGAATAGAAGTTTATTAAACACATTTTATTCTTTTATTGTGGTATCAATTCTAATTTAACGCAAAAGCAATTTAAAGACATGAAAATATTTAATGCTACATGTTTGAATCTATTTTCAGGCAATGATACAAAATGTTGACATAAAACACAATGCAAGCTCATACATTGAAGTAACAAAGAAAATTAACTGCACGGCCGGATGCAAGGGTATGCACTTTCAACCAGTGGATATAACAGTCACAATAAAAGTAGTGACTTGCCCAGATCCACCAAAAGACAAAGAATATATTGAAATTCGTATTCTCTCACTAAACGAACCACTAATTGTTGAAGTGGAATTTGACTGTAAATGCAAATGCGAAAGGGATTCGAATCCCCAGCTTGATTCGAAAAAGTGCAACAACTTTGGAAAGTACCAATGCGGAACGTGCAAATGTAATCAAAACAGGTATTGTGGTGTGTTTATGGTTTATGTGTGGCGTACAATTGGTTAATAATGACTTTAGTAGTAATCTATATACATATGTATATACTCTTATAGGAGATTTACAGCGATATATTGACTCATCACGATATCTCTGTTACCAGAAGACCTAGAGACTCGAAATTTGGTAGGAATATTCCTTTCGGCGAGTAGAGTAAGGGGGGTTGTGGGGGTGTTAATTATAATTTATATAGCAAGGCTACGTTTGCCGGGTCAGCTAGTGACATATTTTTATCAACTGAACAATAATTCACATGACACTTGTGTAGTCATATTCTGATGGATTTTTAATCGACAGATAAAATAGATTACGTCAAATGTTTTGGACTCAAGTATTCGAAGTTTCGTTTAAACTTTTCAAATTTGCGGATAAGCAATTGTACTATTTCTTTAAGACACGGCGATCAATGCGGCTGCGAAGGCCATTCCTTGGATACGAGTGATTTCGAGAAATGCAAAAAGAATGCCGATGACATATTATATTGCAGCGGAAGAAGTGATTGCGAGTGAGTACCTTACTTCAGTACATATCTGTATAAAATAACAGTACACAGAAATAATAAATGTAAGTATTATAATGAAACATATATATTACGACAAGATCATTTTTCTATCAGTTATCCGGTTATCTTAACACAAGCATTTAATTGTGTAAATTGGAATCAAAGAGCCGTGTGTAATCGTCCCAATTATTATTAAATACCAGGTGTGGAAAGTGCGTTCAGTGTTCGGGTAATTTTTCTGGTGAATTCTGCGAATTCGACGATACAGCCTGTCCGAGGCGCGACGGCCAATATTGCTCAGGCAACGGTGTATGCACTAGGGGAAAATGCAACTGTCTGCCGAATTGGGTCGGTGACGACTGTGGATGTTCTACTATTACAAGAACGTGCATCGCACCACATTCTGATATGGTACGTATATTTATTTATTACTCATCAAACGACTGGCGATGTTTTAACTCCCACCCAAGAGAAATATTGGTGTGATGAGCACATTTTTCTCGTCTGGGTGTAGTTTATTAAGCTATTTCATTACCATAGGTACAGGCTCGGCATGCTTCCAAATCAAACGGCTGCGTGTACGTGTATTGAGATGTTATTGTTATTAAATAAAATGGAGGAACATGGGATGTAAGGTATTAGTATCATGAGATCAGAAAATTGAAACCACCGCCGTGGGCTTTCGAGCTAAAAGCTGTTGCCATACGCATACAAAGCTGGATACACACTAGTAACACTTCATCGTTTTATGGTCCACTCCATTATAAGTACCTTCTAAAATGTCTGCCACATTTTATGTAACGAACACGGCTGCTACGCAGTCCTTGGCGCAGTGTTATGAATGTGCACCCACCCTAATAGACAGGTTGTTTTAATTTATCTTTTGTTGCCAAATGTACAGTTAAAGAAATTGTCTTATTACAACATAATTCAAATACATGATTAATATAATTTTCATACACAATCAATATAACTTTAATAAACTATAATTGAATATTGTAATTCAATTAAAGCGTAAATCCGCATTTCACACAATTCTGGGTGGATGTTTGAGATCAGAAAATCATAGCCATTTAGAGACGTCAAACTCAAGTATAGAGGTTTTGTCTACTTCGAAACTTTTGTCAACCGACACTGTTGTATATAAAATGTTCTTCAACAGCCATGTTCGGGAAACGGAATGTGTAAATGCGGCCAATGCGTTTGTAATCCCTCGGAAAATCCGGACGACAAATGCAGAGGGCGGTTTTGCGACGACTGCAAAGGATTCACTGAGAAGCGTTGCGGAGAGCTGCAGAAGTACGCTTACTGCATACACTCGAACAAAACGAACTGCAACGACCTGTACAATGAAACAGAAACGATGGTGGTGTTCGTGGACAAAAGCGAAATACACGTACCCAATTCCAAATGGTATACGGCGAAATGGTGCCGAATCAATATAGATGACGATAGTGTTTTCGTGTTCAAATATTACTACCCGGCCGCCACTGACTCCAACAACGCCACGCTAGTTCTCGTCATACAGAGACAATTGGAAAAGCCTCCGCCGAGAAACGTTTGGGGTAAGATGAGTTAACAACGATAACTCTTTTTAACATACCTTGGAATCAATTGACATAAATTGAACTACAATCTCTCGTCTTTATTCCAATGCTGATCGTTGATTTTGTTTACAGTTGCCGTGGGAATCTCCGTGGGCGCTATTATTCTAGTTGGTCTGCTTTCACTGCTTCTCTGGAAGATCTTAACGGATATCTACGATGAGAGGGAGTATAATCAGTTCAAGGAGAAGGCCGAGGCGGCCGGATACAACGTGACTCTCAATCCGTGGTACCAGCCGCCGATCGTCAACTTCACCAATCTACTTCACGCCGATAACTTTGAGCAAAGCTGAACATAACATAGTCACCACGCCAAGTCCATAACGGGGTAGGAAGAAAGCACCGAGTGCCAAATATCTCTATCCTTACAAAACTGCCGTGCTTCGTCCAGATCTGCAATGCTTCGACCAGAGTGAAGTCGAAGCTGAAGTCTTAATTAATTCGAGTTAAGTAGTTAGAATTATTTAACATTTCAATATAATTCATTTTAATGTGCTCTCTAACATTACTGAACTGATGTCTTCTTACATCTAATGCAGTATAATAGTAAGCTACACTTGAAATATAACGTCGTCAGTCAGAAACGGTTTTAAGTTGTCATGAAGAAAGTTGTAACAATATCATGTAGGAGTGTATTTTGAAAAGAAAAAAATTTGTGAATATTTGTTTCAAACAAAACACAAACGGAAGTGATGAAGTCCTAGTGAATTAAATTGTTGAATTTTATATTGTATTTGATAATTATTGTTGATAAATTGTAAATAAATTTACAAAAATATATGTGGGACATTTGTTTCTTACAGTTTTTAATATTTCATGAGGAAAAGAAAAAAAATGGTTATGTACGTTATTTAGAATAATATTATGGACGGTAGTTGGTCTAATTTTAATTAGGAACTCATTTACATTTCTGCTCTCTCGGGAAGTGCCTCTTAAAACTACTGGACCACTTTTTTCACAGTTAATCAGAATAAGTAGGTATGTGAATTTATATACAAAAATTTAATTCCGTTATTTGTAACGATAAGAAATTGCGATGGCAGGAACACACGCTAAAAAACGTAGTCTGGCACATTGCCGTGCAGCTGCATAAACCTCAATAAAACCAGTTAACATTTTAAAAGTTATTTACTACACCAATAATTTAGAGGTTCACAAACAATAAAACATTCAATACATTTTATAAAGGATATATAAAAAGTAACTCCCAAAAGTGTTTATGCTTTTCCAAACAGACAGTAACACAGAATGGGTTTAAGGTATAGCATTAATCAGCCTAAAATTTTCATTTGCGACAATACTATAATTGGAAATTGGACACAAACATACTTATGTATGTATTACGTAACAATTCTTGGGCAAGCAGACTGCGGATGACTTTCATTTCGTTCGTTATAAATATCATTATCGTTGTAGCGTTTTCTGGGATTGTTCGATTAAGATTAGATGTCAGTTTCAAAAATATATGAACCGCATTAATTCAGTGCTTTGTAACTGCAAAGGATAGAAAAAAACCTTACATTTTTTTTGAAGATTCAGAGTTTACCTAAATTTTTATTTTATTATTTAAAATAGTTCCCACCCTAGCTGCAATCTAAGAGGTAACCTTAGCTGAGAAGGAGTCCATTTACGGTTGAAGCGACTATACTTAGTAATAGTTAGTGTGGTATATCGTGTGATCCTGAACGATAAGTATATATACAAAGGTATATTCAATGTTGTCATGTAGCTGTCGTATAGAGGACATTATTTAAGAAACTTTAGTTTAATTTTACCTTATAAAAATTATTATGATTTATTGCAAAATGTTTTGAAGAGTCTCGAATAATTCCGTGAGTTGTGTAAATCTTGTATAATTCTATCATTGATGCTGTGGCCGAACGTTTGAATCACTTTTTTCGCAAAACTGGTCGATCATGTGACCTTTTTAGACGAATAGGAGGGTCTTCATTAAACTTCTTCTCTCGCTTTTCTCCTGAATCCAATTTCGCTAACACAGCCTGGAAGAACGTTAGAACATTTGAACGTTTTTAAACCATTGCACTAAAGCAACCACTGAAAGATTCGAAATAGGTGCGGTTGCAGAGGAAATAGTACAAGTCTATTTTCTAACCCTGGAAATTTCCTGCTTGGGCCGCTTCATCTTGGTACCTCCAGAGAGCCCAGGTAAAAGATCACCGGCTGATCGTCGCTCACCAACGATCGTATTAGAATCAAAGGAAGTACAGATGCAACTGGAATAAGGAGCATATGCATTTTGTTGTAAGAAAAAACTCTAGAAGAAATTCCGGAATTGAGGACTATGGATTCTTATTAAAGCCTAATCAGCTCAGGACAAGGGCTATTTTTGATACTAGAAGGAGAAGTATCTGTGTGTCATTGAGCTTAGTTCTTTAGCTGTTATTTTTGAGACATATACATATTATAGGCGTTATAAACTACTTATCCGACCAAGTTCGCGAATAGTCATACGTGCAGAATGAAGTTTATTGCTTATTGTTTAATGATTGCCGAAGCGTTATCGAAACTATGTAGCTTTGGAAGTCATTGGAGCACATGCAGTTCTGGCTTGCCTTCGTAAAAGGGCACTTCCATACGAATGTCAAATGAGCAATCTTATGACTCCATTAAATATTTGGTTTACTTTGTTTAAGCTGATATTGAGTTGAAAATGCTTTGAACTTACTTGTTTTTTTCCGCAGTGGTGATTTTCGGTAGTAATGGCTCCGGGCTGGTGTCACGTGACTGATCTGGCGAACGACAAACCGCTTCTCGAACTTCTTGCAAGCGACGCCTCTCTTCTGCCACCTTACGATCTAGTTCCGCCACTGTGTCAAAGTATTATATCATGGTTGGAAAAATTAAGGTACCTTTATTAGACGGGTGTTATAATCATGGGTATCTTCATATGCGTGTTTAAATTTAAGTCTACGCTGAATATTACTGTCAAACGTAGACTAAAAAAGAAAGCATTCTTAAAACCTTTGTACTTACTGTGTTGTTGTGCCTGTCGTTGTTTATTTATGAGTTCACTTTCTAAAGAATCAATCCTTTTTTGGAGGGCCTCTTCTTTGCTAAGTTTAGTTTTCCAAGTGCGGCATACTTTTAGATGGAGGAAGGATAATTCTTGTGTATCTAGAGCCTAGAGAAAATAGATACATATAGGATTTTTATAACCTCACTACGTCGCTACGGTACTCTGGAGGTTATTAGGATATTCAAGATCGCAAAATCCGTCTGAGCTGGAAGTGCTGGCATACACTACTTTTTTTACAGCAATTAAAGTCGAACAGTTGCCTATATTTAATTAACATATTTGTCTTGAATACGGAAAGGTAATTCGAAGTTACTTACCTGCAATTTTTTTCAATATAAGTATTCGCCAACATAGTAAAACAAAGTTAGAACGCGGATTTTTCTGATCTACTATTGAATATATAAGTTTTTATAACTATACACGTGGATATTATTGTTTGTTCAACATCAACAGATGTTACATTTTACATTACGATATCAAAAAATTCTTACTTCAATGTTATTGTTTGATATTTTGCAAGCGATGTATTTTAAATAAGCGTTTTCAGCCACTTTTCGTTGTTCCAAATCTACTTGTTCAAATATGTTTCTTATGGTATCTGATACGTTCAGATCTACGGAACACGTGCAAGGTCCATGTAACTTTGTTTTTGGTTTTACATTGAATGCTTCGACATTAGTTTTAGTAAGTGTCTTCGTATCGATTCGAGAACGTCCTCTACGTTTCTTGATTTCTGGTGTAGATATTTTCACGGGTTCCTAATTTAACAATAAAAATATAGTAATTGTAATGTAAAAAACATTTTTACGGCGAAACATTTCAACGTGATGTAATTTTGCTTACCTGTTCTTCATTAATACCTGTCGTCGACGTATTTTCGTACATTTTAATTTTTAAAGTATTGTTTTCTCTTTCTAGTTTTTCCACTTTACGCAAAGCTTCTATACTCATGGTTCGTAAGTTCTCAACTTCATTTTCATGTATTTTAATAACATCCTGCAAGGTTTCCTCGTGGAGGCTTTGGATACTTTTGACTCCTAAATTATGCTCATTAATTATATTTTTAATATTACTGTCGTATTGTACCTTGACAGCGTCAACTTTCTTTTTGTAGTCTTTCTCAATATTTTCTAATGTTTTAGTTAAATCTCGTATTTTGTTTTCATAACTTTCAACTGAATCCATTTTTACTAATACACCACATTCAGAAAATGTTTTATTATAGTCGGTTTTCATTTTTCGAGCGTTATTTTCGACAAGTTTATTGAGATATTCTGGCAATTCCGTTCTAAATTTAATATTAGCTTCATTATGATTTTCGCATGAGTTGTTTTTAGAATTATCTAGACCGTTATTGACAGAAACATTCTGGGGTTCGTGTTCACATTTAATAGTATTTAAAATATACTGTAAGCCAAAGTTTGCAGATTTTAATGTTTCTTGGCTATCATTGCTAGGGTGCGATAATCTAGCATCGTTCGTCGATGTATGATCCGAGTACTCAATTAGTAAAACATTTGCACCAACACGGGATAGCCTATGGTGAGATTCACTTTTAGGCATCTGCTTTTTCTGATATATGTGATTTAAACTATTACGATGGCTTGATTGATCACTGTTGACTAATAATAAGTTCTTCTTGAAATTATTTGATAATTTTTGATTTGATTCTAATTCAGTACTATAACTAGTTTGGTTTTGGAGGAAAACGTCGTGCAGTTTTACTTCATGACATAGTTTATCAAGAGTTTTCGGAGAACCGTGCAATGGAACATTGGATGGGTTTTGTTTATTTTTAATGCTTGTATCAGAATTAGTTTTTTTGAGTGAACTATATATACCGTAAGTGTAAGATTCTAAGGAATTATCTCCTTCTGAAGTGGTAATTGGCGAGGAACTTTCAGGCTCTATTCGAGGTAGCTCAATTTGTAATTTAGGCTTATTCTTAAATGTTTCACTGTAATATTTATCTTCTTTTAATGGAGTATCATTTTCCATAGAATGTGTTTTCTTTTTGTGTTTTGGCGTCGGAACTGTAATTTTATTTTTACTAGATCCTAATTTGTCTTTGTTATATATTTGTAGTAACTCATTTTCATAACGAATCGGGCTCATACAGTTACTATTGTTGTCTCTATAAATAACAAATAAATCTTTATCCGATTTATGTTTCTTGATACCTACTGAATCTTTAACGATATCTTCAACTATGTTTTCGTTGCTTTTTAAGTCGATACAACTGGTTGAGCTTAGTCTTAAAACCATTTCTGCTTTCTTAACTTCAGTCGCATTATTATTTTGCTGAATCTTTTGTGGAGCATTTATGTAATGATGCTGTAAATTATAAACGTCAATTATATTTGTATTGTCAGTATTATCACAAAGTGTTTCTTCTAAATTGGAGCTGCTATCATTATGTTTTTCTTTTATAAGCATTTTTTTACTATCTGAGTTTTTGGTACTGTTTAAGCTAGGTATGGAACAAATTTCCACAGGTCCGTAATTTAATCTGTTCATTTTATTGCCAATATATATCATTTTGGTACTGTCGAAAGAAGATACGTCAACATTAGCCCTTAATATTTGAACTTCATTCAAAGAGTAGGGTTCTTTTTTAGGCAATATTTCCGACATTAGATCTCTTGCGGCTTCGGTAACTTGATGAACATTTTTTATATTGTCAGTTTCAAAATTCTGCATTGTTTCCAAAGCAGTGGGTTTAATTACGGCTGTTTCATTTGAGTCGTTCTCTTTACAAGTTTGGGTATACTTTTCATCAAACTCTCGCTTAATTATTTCAACTTGCGTCCAGACAGATTGTACTGATTTATTCCTTAAATTTTCTAGGGTATTTTTTAAAACCTCTATTTCTTTACGTTTTGATTTTAACATGACATTAGTTGCTTCAATAATATTCAAGTTTTTGTTTTTCTCCTCGGAATAACAGTGCAAAGTATTTTGTAGCTCATCAACTTTTGATATTGAAGTTTCGTACATTTTTTGTAACGATTTTATTTCGTCTTCCAATTTTGAAATATAATCTTCTTTTGATTTATTTATCTTTTCAATTATAAGATTTTGATTTAAGATTTCCGCTTCTAGATCATTTATTATTCCTCTATCACGAGACATTTGCTCTTCGTACTTTAGTTTTAGTTCAGTCAATTTTTTTTCTACAATTTGCAGATTTGTTATAGCTGCATTCTTTTCATTAAGCAACGTTTGTTTTTCAATATTAACGAGTTTCTTCTCTTCATCAGCTTTATCAACTACAAGCTGGAATGAGCTCTGTACTTTAAGGAGAGTTTTTTCAAGGGACGCATTTTTCAATTGTTTTGATTCAAAACATTTCATTATTTTACTTATAGATGACAGTATATCTTCAACAGTGCAATTGCTTGGTGTCAAAATACTGTCCCCTACACTTGTTACTTCTAGTTGCTTTATATCAGTGGCTATTGCTTTTCTTTCATTTCGTAATCTATCTATATCTTTAATCGAATCTTCGCTTTTAAGTTTCGTGGCTGACAGCTGGCTTTCAAGTACATCGCTCTTATTTTGAAGTTTTGTTAACTCTAAACGCATGTTATGGGTGGCTTTGGAGTCTGAAATATTAAACGTAAGTTTCAGTAACAGGGCTTTAAGAAAATAATATAAAGCACTCCACAACGAAGATAATTACGGTGTGCTTCCATTCTTTTTAAAGATAGATTTATATTTTGAATGCTGTAGTCTTTTATTTGTTCACTAGATTCAGTAAGATCCGCTAAAGTATTATGTAATCTTTTTACTTCGTCTTGTAGCTCATTGATATGATTTTGTAACAATGATATTTTATCATCCCGAGCTATAACATCTTCACTAAGTTTATAAATAAGTTGTTCCTAAAAAAATTTAAATAGAAAAATAAACAGTAATTGTATAATTAATAATTAAAAAAAAAGTGACTTTTGGTTAACAGTACCGATTCGTCTAATTTATTGAGCAAGTTCTTGATCTTTTGATGATTTTTGTTACTTTCTTCTTTCATATTTTCTATTTCTTTTTTAATGTTTGGCAAATGATGTGGTGGGTTTTCCCATTGTGACATTATCTGAAAAAATATGCATAAAGCAGTGAAATATAAAATAAAACAAACTCAAAGATTAAGTACTTATTAATCATTCTTCATCATCACCTCATTTCTGGCATTGATGAGGGCTTGCTCTAACTCTTCATTATGTGCCAATAAATTCTCACTATGACTAATCAATTCTCCATTTTTATTTTGTAAATTTTTATATTTCATGTCTTGCAATTCCATGTCTTTATGTAATTTGTCCTTTTCTAATTTTACTTGATCATAAGCCACTCTTAAATTATCTAGTTCATGTTCTATATTCTCGTAATATTGTAGTTTTTCAACTAATTCTGCGCTTTTCTGTTTCAATGAGGCAAAATGTGTTTGTATTGTCAACTTTTCATGATGTAAAGCAGACATACTGCTTTTGTTCGATACATCACGATCCTCTAGATGTTTTATTTGGTTATTTAATTGCCGGTTTTCTTCAATTTTCTTTTCCAAGTTGTGATATAAATTATCAATTTCTTTACATTTGTTTTCAAAATCGTTTCGTAAATTCTCATATGCGCTATTCACATTTTTCAAGTCTTGTTGTAAGCTACTCATGCGCTGTGATTCTTGGCGTAATCTTTCGTTTTCATTTTTTAAACTATTGAGAGTATCTGAAAGAAACTGTAACTGATTTTCTTTATTAGACAATTCTGATAACAATGCATACTTATCACGAACAGCATCTTGGTAATTGCTGCTTAGTTGTTCCTGCAGATTTTCTGAGTGTTGTAGGCGATTCAATAAAGTTTCACTCTCTCGTCTTGTGAATCGAGTAGTATTGTCTAGTTCACATGTTTTATTTTGTAATTCCTGCTCTAATCTAATTTTGTCCGCCACTAATAAGTCGTAAGACTCTTTTAGACTATTAAATTGTTGCGATAAAGTTTCGAGATGATGAAGCTTGAGATTTAACACGGAGCTTTCCTTTTTCAGTAATTCCAAAGATTTTTTATTTTGAGTATTTTCATCTTGCAGCTTACTAATATTCGTTATATTATCGGCCCGAAGTCTTTGTATTTCTTGTAGCAATACAGAGTTTTCATTATCGTGATCAACAATATTCATTAGACATCTTTCATTATCTTCTATTTCATGTCTTATGGTCCTTTTATCTAATGAATACTCATCACTTTGGGAGTTTGTATCTTCGTAACTCCCTATAAGTTTTTGACTATCAGTTCTAGCTAAATGTAACGAGAATAATGCATTTTTCTTTTCGTTCTCCAGTGAAGATAAATTTTTATCATAGTTGTCTGTTACTTTTTGTAATTCCATATATAGATTTTTTCTGCATTCTAATTCTTCCATGAGACTCTCATTTTCTTGAGTCTTATTATTAATAATAGAAATAAACTTTTCTATATCCACAGATTTTTCTTCTATTTCTTTAGCTAAACTTCTGTTTTGCTCTTTCAATAACTGCATATCATCCTGGTATTTCCTTGTAAAGTTTTCTAGATAGTTTTGACTTTGCACTGCTGTATCGTAATTACCTAAAAGTGTACATACATACATATATTAACTCAAAATGAGCTCAGAAAATGTTTCTAAGCATATCTTGTAAGTAATTATTACGACTACGACAAAGTGATTGTTATACCTAGCTTTTTATTACGAAAAGGACTAAAGCAGCTTACAAGAAAACTACTTGATATAAATCGCTAGTCACTCTTACTTTTCCAATCTTCTATTTCCATTTTAAGGTCATTAATTAGCTCAAGTTTTTTTCTAAACTCTTCTTGTAGCTGCTGCTTTTCCTCCTCGTCACATATTAATGCATTTTGAAGATTCTTTATTTGTTGTTTCAGTGCTTCAATTTCATCTGTTAGCTCTAGTATTTTTGCTGAGTCCATGTTGGACGGCATCTGAAAAAAACATAACATGAATTACTAAGTTAAAATATCAAACCCTTCACCATTATCAACAAAAGCAGAACATACTCTATCCTGCTCAAGAAGTTGATCGATTTGTATGGATAAACTTTTGATTTGCTGTTCTTGGCACATCATTTTACATTCATATTCTTTCAATTTACAGGTTAAAATATTTTTTTCTCTTTCAAATGATATAACCATGTCATTAAGTTTCTTTTCCAAGGATATATTTTCACATCTCAAATCATTAACAGCTTTACATTTCATATTATTTATTTCTGTTTCAGCCTTGAGCTGCGTTTCAATATTTGATGTTTCTTCAGATAACAAAATAAACTTTTCTTTCAGAGTGTCTAAGTCTTCGGAACGCTTCCGATAATGCTCTTTTTCATTCCATAGTAAATTGTATTCTTGTAAACGACTTCTTAAATGCTCAAAGTCCTTCTCAAAATCTTCATATTTCTTATATTTGACAACAAGACAATTTTTTTCATACTTTAAATTCTCATAGCAATTCAGTAAGTCATCATAGTTCGCTTGTAATTTCTTTAAGCGTTTAAGGTTTTCGGTATCTATATTATAGCCATCAATGACTCCGAAACTTTCATCTATTTGATCATCGTCATTTTTAGATGAAATGCTATCTTTGCTTAATATTTCTTTTATTTCCTGATTTTCCATTATGTTAGCAACAAGTAAAGCCCTTTTGCTATCTAAATTTGCATTTCTGGACGTTGGTGACGTGAGGGCAAACGTTGTTTCTATTTGTGTGTGATAACAAGAGCATTCATACTGTGCTTCGTTCGGACGCTCTTGCGAGCAAGGTGCAATTAAAGCCAACGAAAATTTTTCTAAGACTTTCAATTTGAAGAGAATTTTCCCTTTCACATCAATGCTACGAATATCCTTTCCCGCAGTCTGCAAGTGTAGGAGTGTAGGAATAAAGTACATTGTTAATTGAACTAAGATGCTCAATGCCGAATTCTGATATGTGTTTAAAACATATTCATTTTCTATAATTAATGATCACTACAAATTGCCGATTCAGAAAGAGGCACTAAATTATTTCAGCAACGCGAAAACTATATCTTACCAATAAATCTAGATAATTTTTATACTTTCTGTTTTGACAAAGAATACCAAATATTTTCTCCAATGCCGTGTAAATATGAGCATATATGCAATATGGCTCGCAGATGTCATTCTCCATTACCTGCGATAGATGTATATGTAGATAAACATATTTACATATAACAAGAATGCATTTCCACTAAGGTATCTATAATAATATGATTGTTTACATATTGATTTCTACTTAGATTTAAAGAGGTCTTATAATTTACGAACCGCCTGTTATTTAAATATTAAAGGGATAAGACGAAGAAACATTTACATAAATATCGGTAAATTTAAAGATTTTTCAGAATTACGAGTTCAATCCAGATTTTGGCTTTTACGACAGGAAATCACTATTTATCGACATACATAATATGTATAATTATGTACCTCAATGAAGGACTTGATAACGCAATGATATCACGGAAACGTTTGATACTTATTTACAGGCATTTACAGTTATTTACAGTTATTTACTCACCGCAATGGTATTCTGCATAGCGCTCAACTTGGCATCCTTTGTAATGATAACGTCCTGCAGTTCATCAATTCTCGTGTCATGAGCCGCTGAAAATATCGACTAAAAAGTATAGATTTCTCCATCATTTACGAGTATCGTCATCACCATCAACCCTGTTTACATATATATATATATATATATATATATACATATATATATGTGTGTATATATATATATATATACAGGGTGTCCCAGAATGAATGGATAATCCTGG
>DWQT01001544.1:0-16420 GCA_018244895.1 Myscelus amystis hages
CGACCCAAACTCCATAGTCGCTGATCGTTCTTACCAATGTTGGGGTCGTGCGCAGAGAAATTTCCAGCTTTTATAAATTAACGTAAGTCTGGTGCACGCGGGCTCTTGGGATATATATTATTATGACGAATGAAATTCTTCATGTGTATTTTATGATGAATTAAAATCACCACAAAGTGACCGAAGAAGTCCTCGGTACTCTATATTCTCGGCTGCACGAGGCGGCATGAGCCATCGATCGACCAATGTAAGCCTCGAAGTAGGTAATCATCCAATAAATTAAATGAAAAAATTTAATTTAAATAATAGAATTATGTAACGGATGTTGTGATAGATTAAAAAATATTGTATTAATATATGAGTGGTGATAGAGAAGGATGTATCGATGATCTGTGGAGCGCCGGCGAGGGGGGGGCCGCAGCGTCGCTGCTTCATAATAAAATACCATATTACTTCTCGCACCCACACTCGATCTGTTATTTATTTTTTAACTAAAGCTAGGAATGTGGTGGCCAGCTAAGTTTTAGGTATCAGCTTTAGGTCGAGGCATAATGATAATCCAAAATTAACTGATTAAATTCAGCTCATTAAGCATAAGAAAGTAATAATAAATTATTCTATAAATTGTATTTATTAATAATAAAGTGATGATTTATTTTTGTGTTGTAGAATGTCTCTTAACCGCTTATCGTCATGTTAGATTTTAAATATTTTTCAAAATGTAGTAAATAAATCTGTTTTTATAAAAAATGTTTTTTGAAATTGTTGTTATTAATAAAACAATGTTTGGTTTGCAAAGATGATACGCAGTTCTTTAATCCTTACTATAGAATAGTCAGAGTGACAACAGATTGACATAAATACAAGAAATATATAATTTCGATATTCAAAATTCAACAATATAAAACAAGAAATAAGAAGTAAAGCGATTTTGTTGTAATTATACATTCATATAAATTAGATATCTACGTATGTATGTACTACTTATGTAAATGAGTATTTCTAACTTGATTTGCATTACCATCAAAAGAATCGATTTTTACGCCTAATCGATTCAGGAACATGATCGTTTTTAATCGTTTGTAATATTTTTTAAGTAATAACAATTAATTTAAAGATACCTACTTTAATTTGCCTCTAAGGAAAAAAAGAGTTTAGAAGATCAAATAGTTAGAAAGCATAAAACAATTGTTTCTTAATTCATACTGTGGGCTAAAGCTTTCATACCTTAAAGACTGTAGGTATTATTGTTTTACGACCTCGCTGGTAATTTGATACATACTGCACATAGCGAAAAAACGTGCTTTAAAGTATTGTTTGAAACGAGAATCAACCTGTTAATTTATATGTAAGTATATACGTTATATTGGTTTTAATACCTATATAAAAAATTGTCACGTAAAAAAAACTCGTCAACGTATGTATTAGTAAGTTTTTTAAACCTACACTTGATTCCGTTATCTTAGTAGAGTCAAATAGTCCGATACTTGTAACTTTCCTGTGTCCTATAAGAGATGGCGCTTCGAGTAATCTGGAAATAACCGGCCCAGTGTAAGATCATACCCGCCCTGCTGCGGGGAGCACTTGAGTAGCAGGCGGACACCAAGCGCCTAATCTCAATGAAAAGCGCTCTTAGAATGATCCAAACCTTTAATAAAGTGAAAGTACATACTTGCAAAACATAGTACGTATTATTAATTAAACGGTAAACGTTTATTACTTTTATAGCGGATACTATCTTCTTATTTAATTTATGAATATATTTATAGTATATGCTTATTTTATTTATATTTTCTACATTATAGATATAGATAACGTTACCGTAAAAAAATACAATCTCATTATGTGAAAGCCCAAATAAAAATCATGCGAGGGCCGTCTGGTATGATACAATTAGGCACATGCCAGTGTAATGACGCCGTCATTTAGGGAGGCTAACGCAATCAGGACCGTGTGACTGTTACGGTACATTTTAAAATAATACTATATTTATCCATGTATGTCCCACGTTCGAGTTAGTATTTAAGTGTGTATCACTACAAAGCTAAATTTATGGAACACATAAGTTTAAAGAAAGATTATTTTTTAGTTTTATAACAAAATAACACGCAATTAACAAACATCATTAGTATAAAACAGCTTTCGTACCGAAACCGGTAATGCAAACATTTTAGGCGACATCTTGAAAGATAAAATGGATTAATGAAACGCCTATAGAGCGGTAAAAATGGCTCAGTTGTTTCAAGTTTGGACAAATTAGTACTTAGGCGGGGACGTCTTTGGAACAACACTTAAGCTTGATATTAAAATCCAAACAGTTAGGTGGGATTCAGAGGAAGCCAGGGATGGAGGGGAAGCGGCGTCTTATCGCGAGTGTTTCTCTGCGGAAACGCCGCGGCCACTCGTCCGCGCCCGCCGCAAGTGCATAGAGTAGCCATTCGTGTTGAAATTATTGCACTGCTTCAGTAAAAGTACG
The DNA here is from genome assembly GCA_018244895.1 of Myscelus amystis hages. NCBI lineage: Eukaryota > Metazoa > Arthropoda > Insecta > Lepidoptera > Hesperiidae > Myscelus > Myscelus amystis. Next base: position 2,477 of record DWQT01001544.1, read on the forward strand.
TATATAGGTCGCTACAAAAGAATATTTTACAGCGTATTATAGAATTTTAAGCTATTAATAATTCCTCAAATTCTTAAGCAAGCAAAACGCAAGTTACGAGCAGGTTCAGGTAAAAGGTAATTATAGGTAACATATAGGTATAGGTGCGAAATAATTTTGTTTGTCCTTAAGAATATTGAAAAGAATAGATGGTGTGGATAATAACAATTAATTACATGTATTATAACTATAAAAAAATATTAAATAACTTCCAAATTGAAGTTGATAATGTTCGCGTTCAGTTATGGCTAACAGAATTGATCACAAGAACCCAGTCCCTAACAAATACTTTTACAAAAAAATATAAAATTGTCAGCAGTTCGCGTCCACAACACCGCTGTTCCGTTGCTCAGTTTTTAACAACGTTAATAACGGTGGAATTAAAGCGCGAGAGGCCACCGAGGACGATTTAATTAAACCTTAACGAAGATCCCTCTCCGCCCGCTCTTACCTGCCCGATGTTTTTATTCCAATTTTCAATATTATTTCACTTAGTACTTAGAATTTTTGACACTCGTTAAGCTCATTCATTATTAGGAAACAATCATATAAAATGAATCTAATGTGTAATTTACGCCTTGTCCTAATTCACTGATATCTATCGCGTATCGCATACAATTGAGTGGCATAATAGTGTATTTCCTGTCCTTTACAAAAATCCTCGTTTATTGCTATCAAATGAAAAGCGCTTGTTCTGCTACGAAAGGAATGATTATTTTCTATTACAACTGTATTGCTAACATATAAAATATAATATTGAATCCAAACTTGTTTAAGTATGGTTTACAAATAATAGATCTCGATGCTTCAATTTCCTATAATTTTTCATTGCATATTCTACTAGAATTTATAGTCTCCGTTCAAAGAGCTCCTTCCGTTTAAAATTAATATAATAAACATTATAAATCGAAGCTTGTTTTTTAATGTGTTATTTCATCAGAAACATTAAAACTGTCTGTAGCGTACATTTCTCGCGTTTCACGGTTAAAGTTTATAAAGTTTCCAAGTGTTTATATACAGGACGATTTATTTGCGGTGACACGTCATTGGATGCATTTGACACGGGTCCGTGTCACTGATAGCCAGCGCGTGATCCCGCGTGATTTACGGCAACCCGGCCCGCTAATGTGCACAAAGCCTCACAAAGTTATACCTTGCACGGCTTGCACCACAGTCGTGATACATCTCTTCTGTATAAAATGTAGCAATTTAAAATTGAGACGATTCGTGTGGTGTATATGTATATACAATTAATTACACTTGGAGTTCTGTTGTGTACAAATTCAAATCTATCTCTCTATCTCTAAACGATGGGCACATTGTTAACACACAGACACAATGAACTACAGTTCAATTGTGAACCTCCTCTTTTCTGAAATCAGTTGCTAGTTGGCATAATACCCCTTGGACACAATATAACAATTGCACTTTGTAGTGTAGTGGGATTGTATCCCATAGGAGTTGATTTACTCTTGTAGATGTCAAACTATCTCCATATTAATTTTCTTCACAGATCACTCAACGGGTCGGTCGTGTTCGCATACTATACAAACTGATACTGATAGACAGACTTTTGAATCTATGTTACTAGGAGTAATTTTACAATTATCATACTAATTCTATGGTTATGGAAATTGATTATTGTAAATGATGACACTCTTGCAGCTACTATGTATTACAATATAGACATTATGCGATAAGTGATGACAGCCGGAATTATACAAAAATCATTTTTATTTCACAGGGGGTGTTGTAGGTAATAAGTAAATTTGACTATCGGAATTAGCCCAACACTATTTTTGTTATCTTCACTAGTTCATAGATTATAGATCTGAGTTCTTCTATTTTTCTCTGTGAAAAATCTCGTTGTAATAAAGCGGTTCTGCTTTGATAAAAACTACTTTTTTAATTAATCCATATAAATATGACTTAACCGTTTAAGACAGCAGAAATGGCAAGTAATACAAAAATATGATATATTTTAAAATTATAATTTAAAATTTTCAAGTTAAATTGAATGCTTTAGAGTAAAAGAAGATCCGATTCTACGTTTTCATTAAGGTGAGCCTGTTCATTTGCAAAATGATAAATATGGCATAAATTATTTCATTTAATATTCAATTCCGTTCTTTCGCCGTTGCTTCGAATATTACGAGTAACGAGTAGATATTTTGCCGTCGACACCCTTTTTATTTTTTTTCCCCGGTAGCTATGATACTGTTTGCGTGCAGGCTTTTAATTTTCAGTTTAAACATAGAGGGGAGATTCGTTTAAAAGAACACTCAACAAATCCTAGGCTAAACACATGGCTGCACCTGAGCCTCTGCTTGTTATACTGGCGTATACTTTTATCTCCTGTGATGTTTGTGATTAGTTCAAGAGAAGGGTTCTGTTCTTTTTTTGCACAGGAATTGCCACACTCGAATGTTTTATGTGGAAGTATTTGACAATTTTTATACATTGTTAAAAAAGTTATAGAACTTAATATTATCAATATACGTCTAACGTAATAAAAAATACGTAAATCCAATCATAGTCCAATCTTTAATGATTTTTCATTATCATGCAGAGGCCGTAAAGATTCCCCAGATAAAGAGTAGTTTACCTGTACCCTTATAACTAATCTTCTATACATTCGAATGAAAGTTCCATCAAAAATAGTTGAGCCGTTCGGAAGATTACACTGGACATACAGACAGACATTTAAATAAGGTTTATGTTTAACCTATTATCGCAAGAAAATGCAGATATTCCAAAATTATAAACAAATACTTTAATTATGTTAATAAGTATAAATAAGATAGTACCTACATTTAATACAACTAGTTTTGTATTGGTTGCCGTTGTTTATTAGCCGAACGTGTAAAGATCCCTAAATCTGCACGTCACCAAAGGATAGTTTGTGAAATTTACGACGTGTTATATTATAATTTAGTGTCGAGAAGCAGCAGTAAAGTCGAGCTTAAAAGATCAGAGTGGAGGCTGACAGTGGCGGGGCGGCGCCGTGGAGAGTTTACGCCGGCGATATGAGTACTTGTGTCGCTAATATCGATTATAATTAGGTAATAGGTAAAATACAAGACCTCTTTTTTACATTACATAAGAGAAAATAACTAATTACCCGTTCAAGGCAAAACATTCAATAGAATCAAATTAACAATCACATCTGTATACATACATAGAGATTTGAACACTTTCTTTTAGTTGTTATTCACGCACATTGTAACTGTACATTTCCCTAAACTAGTAAATGAAACGCGAATCGTACCATATTATCTTCACACTGACGTTATAACCTTAAAAATGTTTTCAAAAACCTTCGTAATTTGCATAGCAGAAAAAGAAGTCGTTATCCGAGCACTTTAATGACAATACCCTCGCGGAGACTTTCCGCTCGGCGGGAATTTATGAAATTTAAAAGTTCGCGTTGCCGGAGAAAAAAGTGATTAAATATGTTTTGTTCAAGAGCAAGACATTAAAGCGATGTTAAGGGTGTGATAATGAGGGCGTTGATAAGCGTTTATTAGCCGGCGGCCCGGGGCCAGCCAGTTCAATAACAGAGAAGGGCCTAACGCTATCTAGGGGGTGTTAAATCATTTTAACGTAGTTTGCCTTCAGACTCCTTTAAGAAAAATGCGGCGTTACGCCGCTTATTTGGCTTTTAAATTGGTGGCTTGCGCGACTGCGACGACTTTGTTTTCTTAATAAATTTGTGTAGGAGAGATTGAGGATTGGATTTTCAGACGAGTAGATGTAAAGAATTCAAATACGGATAATTCTGCTTTGTATAGATCTGCTAAATATTACAATTTATAAATAAGTATACCAACACAAAATTAGCATTTGCTGCATCCACAGTAAAGAGCAGTTCACGGAATTAAGGCAATTTTAATACTTGAAATTTTTATTAATGAGATTCCCTACATAAGACGATATTTGGATGAACTATGTACATATATCCTACATATTATGACATGTAATAACAAATTTAGTTATGTTATGTGAATTTCGAACAGGTAAACTATAATATATTATACAGAAAATCTTGTGTTCAATCTAAAATCATCCTGTCACTAGAAGAACAAAATTGTGATTTTCATTCTTCGTAAAAAATATTATTCTGTAGTTTATTAAAATCTATTCCACGTAAAAGTGTATAGAGAAAGACAGCACAGCAATCCTCCATAGAGGCAAAAATCGTTTTTTTTTTACAACTAAAATGGAAATAGAGGATTATTTTTTAATAACAGAAACGAATGAATCCATTTAACACTTGTGTAGAAGTGCTTTGAATGAGGGTGCCAAGTTGCGGCTAAATCCTCGGCGATGCGGTCACAGGTGCGCTGCGGGCGGGCTTAGCGCCACCGCACTATTGATGCCCCCGATCAAGAGCGTGATTTACATCTTAACGATAAATGTCTTTCAGTGTTACCAACAACAATTTTTGTATGTATCTAATCGGCGCATAATTACTTTAAAAAGTTGTCTACGAATCGCTTCACAAACCAAACTAAAAAGTAATATTACATTTTTGATAAGAGTATACCAAATATTTCACCCTCAAGCATGCAATAAATGTCATTCGATCTCGGCAGGATTAAGCCTCGCAGCCATAAAACACGTTGAGCGCAATTAGTGCGCGAAATTTCAATTTGATTGGTGTAATTGCACCTCTTTACAGAAACAGCACGGGCACAGTTGTTATTAAGCGTTTCTAATTTAATATCATTTGCATAGACGTGACCCGTCGCTGCTACGAATACAAGTTTTGCGGTCGGCTTTTTACTGTGCACGCGTTCACGTATATTATGTTCATGTCAGCAAACAAAGCCGGTTTAATATTACAGTTTATTTGTGGAATGAATATATGTAAATAGATTGCGAAGATTTTAGGATGACATTGGTACCACCGATTGCATTTGGCTAGCTTCCCAGAAAATGTTTGGTGAACTGAACAGAAATATTGACTTTGATATGATTTTGATTTTACAATAAACATTTCTCTAATAACAACAGATATACGTATCAAATCAAATTAATTGTCGAAGTCGTGGGCTGAGCGCGTCGCGGGGCGCGGGGTGGGGGCCCGCACTCCCCTGTCACAGATACAAATCGCGCGGATTTACGCGCACTCGAGCCCCACTGGAATTTATCCGCCGCTTCTATTTACGTATCCTTTTATTTGTTTCGCTCCTATTAGTCCCGATAGAACATTTTTATGTTTGCATGTCTCCGGCGCCTACCCTCGTAAAGCGGCGACTTGTGAACACTTTAGAGCGTCGATAACACAATTTTCGAGCAAGTGATATCTCTTTATCGGATTATAGAGTCATAACTTAACATCGCTGACTTCCAGTAAATATTTCGTTTGCATCCCGATGGCTTAGTGTGACTAATTACGCCCGTTTATTGTTGTGAATCCAGGTGCGTTGACAGACTTAATCCTCTCAAGTTCTCGTACCCACGAAATAATAACGCCGCTTATCAGAAACCTGAATGTAAAATGAAATCGTCTCGTTACGCCTCTTATTATGTGTACTTACTTTTAATTTAAGGAACATAATTGGCAACTAGAATTTAATATAATCATATCCAAATTCGATTACACTACGCTTATGCAAAATACCTCAACCGTAAATTTAGTACGTACTGTTGTTTCTTTACTTAATATACGCAAAGTGTCGATAAATGGTTTTGAAAAACATAGGTATAGGTACAACTGATGTCGAATACCGTAGTTATAGTATTTATAGATACCGATACACAGTATGGTTCTGTCGACTCATATTGGGATTTATTTATGTCGTTGGAGGGAGCGGATCAGTAGGAATCCGCCGAGCAAACATTTAAATTAATGTAATAAAGAGGCGTGAAATGCAGGGCTTTTGCGGATCGGGGGATTAGCGTAGCTGGATTCAAAGCGCGATGTGTAAGTTTATGCAGAATATTGATAGACGCCCATACTTAATCTCTCTTTATAATTAACGATCGCAGCGTGTAAATTGTATATGTGAATGGATTCAGTACAGGCAATATCAATTATAAGTAACATGTATTTACGTAGGTAGTACAGTAGGTAAGCTATAAATATCAGTACAAATATTATAATCATTAAATTGTTTGTCGGATTATTTTCATTAGGAATGTAATATGAGTTCTATAAAAGAGGTCAGTTTGTTACATAGACTACGGCTTCGAAAACTTGTTCTACGCAATGAAAATATAGGTAGCTTTTTGTTTCGCTCGTTAATTTAATTTTTAATTGGCCACAATAGGAACGTTTACAGAAGAGCCAATGGTCAATAAGTGATCGGATAGGAATCGGCAAATTACACCGGTGTCGGCATAAATCGAGCCCGCTGTCGACGGCCTAATGCCCGTTAAGCCGACAGCCTGATAATGGGGTTAACATGTCCACGGGACTTAAAACTGCTGCTTCTCTTTGTTTCAAAACACTCGATAATTTTACATATCCAATAGCGTATACAATACAATGGGTTTTGTACTTTATGAAAAATGGAACAATGACACAACGTAATGATCTATTGGAATTACTATACTATTATTATAACTTCACACCAGGTCCTTAATGGGGTGGGCAGAAATATTTTATTCATAAAATACTTCACATGTAAAAAAGCTTGGTACGATTTCTTTACGTTCACTTTATATGCCAATTGTTATTAACTTTATATATTTTAACATATTACTTATAACTGTTTTCGGTGGATATTAAACAGATTATCTGTTCCCGATAGAAAAGATGTATCTGATTGAACAAAAAAATTGCTCTTTTGTCGTGTTCTGTGGTTTATTCAGTAAGCAGGTAACATCTGTGGCAGGGCAGCGTCAACTCGAGTCAAGAATACTGCCATTATTGTAGAAGTTTCGCGATGAGAGACGTGACGCGCCCAGTTACGTGATCGGCGGAGTGAAAAAGATGTGAGAAAGTGTTGTCTCGTGGGTCGTTTTCAACGTAACATATACAATAAATTAAACTGTATTTCACAGTTTATCACGGGGTTTTTAAATTAATTTTTTCACTTTCATCGTACAACTAACATTCAGAACTATCCACTACGTTGATTAAAAAAATGTTATTCGCTAGTTACTTAAAAGTTGAATTTATAATATACAGTAATAAATAGGGCCCTTAAGTACATTCGTGGTTTCTTATGCATAGTGAAATATCCCAATAATCTAGGTAATTACATGTCAATCATTGTGCGGTAACGCCGATATTTTATATGAAAAGGGAAAACATACATCATGTTGGTCTCATATGTTTCAGGGGCCAAATAAAACATTCCAATCACGTCGGCTCGCTTGTTTTACAAACCGATACGGCATGGGTTCCGGTGAATTTCTGCGTACGTTATTCAATCATAACACTTAACAGTAAAGGCAAAAGGTTCTAAATATGACACCAATACATCGTTCACTAGACATGACAATGCAATCAGCGGTGACCGGGCGGGATTTGCTTCATACATGACCGGATTTGCGGGATGAATAAGTTTCGACCCCAGAAAATAACAAAGAGGTCTACACCTACACTTTACGAGTTCTGTATGGCCGTTTACGGGGTTCTTTCTGTCGGAATAACAGGTAAAATCTTATTAAACTTAATTATCTGCATAACGCTTGTCTATCTAATACTTTTACCTAATTGTATGGTTCACATGTAATTATTATTTCCCAAAGTCACTCATCACTCATCGTTAACAATTTTTTATTGTGCCATTATTGAGTACGTGTGTTCTCTCATAATGAGAAAGAAGATTTATGTTCCTTGAATTATAGAATAATTCAACTAACAGACGTAATTGGCATACATAAATATTTCTATAAGTGAAAGCTGAAGTAACATGGCGTCGAAAATCGTTTCGTAATTGTCGACATTTCGCATGATACGAAATATCAAGCGGCCACGCCGGATGTTACTCTGGGGCCGGAGATCGGAGATGAAAATGTTGGTTAACCACGATTTTGCTCTAGAATGGGCTTTTTGATTGTTTGTCTAGCGTGGAATAGACGTGGGCGGTGCGGGAGGCGCGCGGCAGGCGCAGTGCGCGGCCGGCGCGTTGTGGCGACGGATTAATGTCGCCGATCTAATATTCTGACAGGTGCGGTGAGCGTCGCTCGCACGCGCCCGCTCGCCGCACACGCATTCCCTGCAAATAAACGCTTTGGAGAAGGCTTTGGAAACGTTACGTTTATTTTATATTTAATGCTACTGTTACCTTAATTATGTTGGCACTTAATTTTTAAAATAGCAACGATAAGCCGCTGGCGTATGACTAGCGACTTATAAACAGATTAGAACACGAATGGTCCCTAGTACGTCTAAAAGAATGATGATTGTATTACAATTAATATATGTTTGTATAGATTTTTTTAAAACGTTAACGATTCGAAGTTAGACAACAGGGTATTAGAGCCCAATTTGAAAATACTGCTTTTTTTCAAAGACCATCAATAAATTAATTTTTTTTAGAGACTATATTTTACTACGACTATACTACATTTATTTTAGGAAAGGATCAAACTTCCTACCTTCATGTCGTCAATAAATAACATATTCGCGAGGTATGACAGCTGTTACTAATCGGACCACCCCGCACCACCCGGCATTAGTGGGTTCCGCGGCGAACTAAAATTTTCTCTGTGCGAAACTTTGCAAACACCATTAAGTCAATCTGCTCGTTTTACAGATGTTATCCTGATATTAACCATGCTCGGAGAACCCTACTAGTGGCTTTTGATGAATAGGAATTTCTTTAGCCGCGACCGAATATTGCTTGAAAATTATACGACAAAAAATATTTATTAAACTTCACTTATCGTATAAAAATTACATAAATGAATTTTAAAGATCAAAAACTTTTTTTAGATTTTTTTTTATGGTGAGTCCTGTTTTTATGTGAATATATCTCCACTCTTAATATTGTTGTGTATTCGATTTAATTTCTTTTATACGCTAATACGTCGATACAAATAACTGTTACATAGGATTAAACAACAACATTCGATGGCGATGATTTGTGTGCGAGTGCAGTTTTAATATAATTTGAGGCAGCAATGACGACAAATTAATTACCCAGAAGCGGCGGACCGCTTTTGATTTGCAGTGAATAATGAATGAACGGGTTATAATTAATTTATTTTATAATAATGTCATAATATTTTCATTTGTTTGGTTTCGAAATCTATAGTAACGTTTAATTATTTATTTTACTGAAACATAGAATTGTAATGATATTATAGGGTGAGTAGATAAATATCATTGTAAGTATTAATTAAACTGTTCGTATGTCAATAAACCAGCATTAGATTAGGCCATTGTGTGGTATGATTTAGTTAAAGGATTTTGCATTTTTTTTTACTGGCTGCGTAAATGAAAACAGACTAGTCATATGTCTGCGCACCCACAACCCTGTTTTCAATTCTAGTCGCGGCTCGCTCGTCAACATCTCACTTATTTACGAGATTTTTGCCCCTAACGACTTCAGCTGGTTCCAACTTACATAAATAGTAAAATGCATAGATAAAATAGGGGAAATACGTTTTTAATTTCGTTATATTGACTGACAGACGTTAAAAAATTAAGAACTTGGGAAATAATGCTGTCGAAATAAAATTAATAGGCAATTATTAAAAATATTTCAATAACGGTGATCTTTGTATTATAAATCACTTATTGTTTTTAAGCAATACGAATCTTAATTCTGTAAAACCGTCGCGTGAGAAAGCCATTTCAAATCACGTGATAATCTGTTGACGTAAATCTGTCTACGCTTGGCGGCTCACGCTACGGACCGTAGCCTCGTAGCAGCGCGCACCAGCTGCGTACAAATTGCTTAGACTCGATAATGGCGTTTTCAATTTGCGAGGATTTGCAACACAAGCTCTGTACCATGGCTAGAAAAGATTATGCTAACGAAGGTAAAATTTGAGTCAGACCTATTTTTATTATATTAATTCATTCTGTACTACATACCATTTGTAAAATTTTAGCTTTTTTCCGCGCGATGTAAAAAACCATGCATACATTTGTACCATATTAACGTATACACTTGCGATTCGCCGGGAACATTTTCCTGTAAAGCATGTTGATACGGATAATCCAAGTGCGACATAACAGAGATTGTATTACGGCAATAAGTCCGCCTTGGAGCCCGATAAACGGGAACTTAATCCCGCCAAGATTTTTTCACACGTCCCCCGCGACGCGGGAGCGCCGGTGCCTTCGGGAAAACTAATAAAGAAACCATCTCGCAGCCAGCTGAAGCTTGAAATGTATTTTTTATATAATTTACCACAGATTGATTGAACGTGCAACATCTGAAACCCTGTTCTGATGACGTACAAAAGTAAGTTCGAAACTACGTTTCGTGCGCGGAATTTGTTTTCTACCGACTTCGTTGACACGTATAAAAATGACACATAATCTACACGATTACAAAAAAAAAAACTATTTATACTTACATGCGAACATAATAATAAAACTTAGAGATGTAAACTGGAAGCGCGACGTGTCGACATGACGGCGGGTGGTGGTCACGCACTAATTACGCCGTCACGTGTCACGAGCGCAAAACACGTCGGCACCGCTGACTTAGGTTCGACCGTAAATAATATCGATATTTTTAATTTTAAACTCAAAGATTTCTGTGTTCGTTCGTTTGCGTTTCTCTAGTTATAGGATCAGGTATGATTGGGATTTAATGTAACACATTTTATTAAATGTAGGAGATCACATAATCTTATGTACGTCGATGTCCAGTTCACTGTTTAATAGTAGACAAAGTATGTAAATATCAATTTCGCTTAGGAATTCTACATGGCAATCTTATAACAAATGTATTAGCTGATATATTAGATGCTGATCAGCATTTGAAAAGTGTCGTGGTACATCACTACTGGACGCGCAGGCGGTCAAAAGCGGGAATCGGTCCAATATGACTGGCCCCGAAACAAAAACCCCCAGCAAAACGTTGCAAGCTGATGCCTATCTGCTACACTACTCGACCACAAACTGCATCGGACGCTGCACTCGTGTAGAACTACCCAATTAGTTGCGGCGAACAAACGAAAACAGTTTTATGGTTCATATTTTACAACAATTTTACACGCAACACCGCATTTTCGGTGGACAGGTTACCGAAATATATTATGCTCGGTCTGCTGACACATTACATCCCGTTGTTTGCATCATTTTTCGATGTCAACTGTGTATGTTTATTTGAAAGTACCCAAGTATCATGGATTATTATAAATTAAAAATGAATGAATTTTGCATTTGATACGCAAGACATAGATCCAGATACAGTGTATATTAAACCGTATAAAGAGTAAGATTTAATTTGAATTATTCCGTTTGTGGGGGACGAGGGCGAGCACAGAAAGCGTTGCTTTGAGTCTCACTTCAAATTGCATTACAGCTGACGTGAAACGAGCGCCTCAAAAACCTTTTTGCTCTGCGCATCGTGCAACTGTCGTTTTTATTTGATAGCACTTGTTCGTAGGTAATTACAGTTGGGGTTCAATGGGGTACTATATGCCTTTCACATTTATTTCAGTGTTTTGCTTATCTTATTGTATTTTGACAATTTATTTTATGACGTTTGCCGCTGTGTCGAGTTGAATGCATGAATAAAATTTTGTTATGATATCGACTGATTAAAAATAAAAGTTAAGTAGACATATGTATATATTTTGTATATTATCACAATGCAGACGTTCTATTGTTTTAACAAAAAGTTATTAATTATGATGTCCAGTTATATATGTACTGTTAACGTATGTCATGATTAATTTGCAACCATCCGGCGATTTGGGGCGCACTGATTCAATTATGTCACGTTTGGAGTACAGTCGTCCAGGCGAAAGATGGGGAAAAACGGAAAAATGCCGGCATGAGATCGTGCTGACGATAAGTGGATGACTTCTCGCATGGCTTAGCCTCAAAGGGCGGCAAGTGAAGCGCGAACACGCTCGACCCGACCGCGCAACACTCGACTAGTAGCCAAACGATCATGATATTCAATAAAGATTTTTCAGCTTCATCACGTTGAGTTATTAAATTTCAGATCACCATACTGAAAAATGTGAATGTATTTTTACTGTCATTACGTAATCTCTTTGAATGAAAACTATAAAAATTAATATTTTTCAATGTGATTTGTGTTATTACTTATTTATAAGTTTGTCCATATGACATATTATTAATTTTATCGTATTCCTAATGCCATTTTCTATATTTAGTTCTCTTTACGTGGATCATGTTTAAACTTTGCAATGATCCCTGAAACGATCGACTTAACCCGGCGGCAGTAAAGCAAATCCTTTCTAAATTGCGTGTCGGGTGTTCACACGTTGGCCCGATATGTCGTTTGTCGATATTTTAAAAGAACGCGAGCTTCGCACGACATAAAAGAGATAGGAGAGTTAGGACTTAGTATCCATTTGCCGAAATTGGTCTCGTTGAAGATAACAACAAGTTTTCGCACCCTCGCTACTAAATGTGCAATTCATACGCGTGTAAACATGTGAGAACAGTTTTTGAAATCATACTTTAACGCGATAAAAATAAAAACTAGTTTTCGGTAGATGGTTTTTTAGCATATGTTACTACTGATTTTCGTCATTATCAGATAACGTTATACGAGTAGAAAGAAATTGTGGGGTTTTCGTTTCCGTGCAAGCAATTTGTAAATTAATAAATTATTAAGAGGTTTTAACTTTATTTTATTGCCATTGATTTATATTTCACCAACAGTAATCGTTTAAGATCATATAAAAGCAGAATCATTTATAGAATTTTAGTTATTTATAGAGGAAATACCATTGGAAACTATGTAGTTCAGTGTATAGCTGCGAGTATATATGTATGTATGAACACATCTCCAGTATTGCTCTAAAACAATATTTGAATAGATGCTATGTACGTTTGCGAGGTAGAAACTACACATTCTGCTACACGGGTAAGTGTATTTAAATTAGGCTGTACGTGAGTTTGAGATTAGTTACAAGCGAACGAACAAAGGAAACTATCCTGGCTCGCGGCCCCTGGAGCATTCTTTCAGATATTGCAGACAAAACAAATCCTTAAGCTATTGCTTACGGCATTTATATTCGTTCTTTTGTTTAAGTTCTTCACTATGGCAAAGTTTGCCTTTTTACAATACTGGTTGCCTGCGAAACATAGGGGAGACCGGGGCCACAATTAACAAAAAACATTTTTTTGTTCGAAGTTTATTAGTTATTGAACATTTAGACCAGATTTTTATGTTATATGAGGCTTTAATTATCCAGGTATCATTATAATTATAACAAATCAAACATAACAGATGTGATGTTGTAGATATAACTCCTTTTCTCAAAAATGGTAGTTGTTAATACTTACCTCACGATTGGGGCTAGAATTTACAGCCCTGAGGTAAGTATTAACGAAAGGGGCAACATTATGTTATGCTGGTTGATAAAAATAAAAACAAATATATTTATGACATATTTTTCATTAAATGTAAGTGTTATTGTTGTTTTTGGCCTTGGTTACCACTTCTACATTTGCATGTGAGCTATGGTTATCCAATAAGAGTAAAACGGGGTCCTCTTTTGTCGATTGTACGTGATGAATAAAATGATCAACCCATTTCACAAATTCTTTTTGAGCTTCTAATGCAGCTAACTCGTAGACATCTACGGATGTGGTGCCTCCTGTAGTTTTCCGTTTATAAGTTCTCATCCTATCATAAAAAAAATGATAAAATAATTATAAGCAAACATCCGGCAAAGCAAGTATCAAGACGTTAAAACAAAGCTTGCCGATTTGTTAATTATAACCCCATAGATACATTTTTCGTATCAAGTAACATAATTAAATATTCCTAAATAGTTCCA
>DWQT01001545.1:0-16416 GCA_018244895.1 Myscelus amystis hages
ACACTGCTGTTATAAGGCAGAAATAGATGTGACGGTGGTGCCGCCGGAGTCGAACCACAGAGGGTTCTACCACCTTTGAGTGGTTGACTTTTACTATTAGTATTTCGGTGTCAATTTTAGATATATTGTGAAATAGGCAGGCTATATTTGACTAAGTTTAACTATGGTTTATGCGAGAAGATTTCAGATGTATTATATAAGAGTTTCAACAGTCTAGCTAAAGGTATAAAGGACTCACTCACGTGTGTCGTTGATAGCAGGCGGCGCGTCTGCCGGGCGGAGTTGCGCGCGCGCAACGCCCGCCGTCCACAGTAGAGCCAGCGCCACCACCACGTGGCTCATCGCACCGCACCCATGCTGACGTTACTTCAATAAAAAAAAACCGTTATGATTAAAAAGAACTGAGACTTTAAAAGAAGAAATCGTTACATATTTTAATTGAAAGTTGAATTTTCTTTACTGGCGATAGCGGCACTCCAGATCAGATGTTATTACATATCATCGTAATTATAGTATACTGATGATTCTAACAATTGATAAAACAAATCACTTTTTTATGAGAGTGTTTGATATACTCTATTCTTTATATAAATAAAAAAAAGGAATTTAGACATTTGTAAAATACACATAATTCAGATATGATATAGACCTGAAAATTTAATAGATAAGAATTTTTAATTTTTATTCACGTACGTAAAAGATGATTTGTTTTAAACACGAGGTATTACTTAAATAAAAAATATTTATGTATTCCGTTAATACTTGTAGTGAACATTTTCGTAAATCGATTTAGTCACTATCATATTATTTTTAAGAATATTAGCCACATAATCTTACATTAGTAATGTCTGAGATGTAAAAGCAAGTGTAAGTAATCTAAAGAGCCGTTGTACTCGGTGTATCAATTAATCTTAATATTTTTCGCTTATACTGTGATAGCCAAGCCCCTGAGAACTATAGCGGCCAATGAGACCAAAAATTTCATTAACGTCAGTTATTAGTATCGCGTCGCGTTAATCCATTTTGCTTATTTTTATCCTTTAATAAATAGACAACAATAATACATATCTATACCTAATACATCTATATGTATTTTGTCTTTGTTATGATTTGTATACATTTAACGTTAACATTCACATTAACTCTTTGGTCTCGCGGAGGAATACTCGTAGGTAAAAACTAAACAAAAATATTGAGAAATACCAAGTGGACCGCGCAGATAATTTATGACAGTATAAATAACATTTTAGTAAGCTCGTGTTTCGCTCCACCCACACTAAAAATTATCATATATGACAGGATCAGAACTATATGGTCAGGTCCAAGATTTAGTAAGGTTTAGCGAAGATTTAATGGGTAATAATTGTGTTTGCTATGTGGGTCACACGGTCCGATGTAACAGTAAAGACGGGTTTGCAAATTAGACGACATTGGCATTCGAGCGGCGCTTCGCGCGGCGTCGCGTGCCTGCACGGCCGCCCTTTGTTACTGATCAAGGTGATCGGTCATCAAAAGCTAATAGAGCTATCGCACTTCACTTTTCCACGGCCGCTAAAGAGATATCAAACTCGTTCCTGTGCCCGATTCTAAGTTCCGTAACGTAATCGTGGACGATCGAATATAAAGATTTATGATTAAATTTTCATCTAAATTAGCAAATCATTCCGTGGTTTATGAATGAACGTTTCTTGTTTATCATTTATGAAATTTATTTCCAGGAGCAAGATACATATGTCTTTATACATATGTTTGATATTCTTAATATAAAATATTTGTAGAATTTCTTGAAATAATAAAAAAAACGAGTCACTAGTGTCTATGTATACGATAGATACAAAACGATATCTGTACTATTTTCGAATAACAAGTTATAGTGTCAAAAGATCTATAAAACGTTTATAAATACTCTTATACTGTATTGCGAGCTTGCAGAATGTAACCTACTAACTTCACCTTCGACATTCAAATTAATCATATCTTTAAGTACCTATATATGTTTCACTTTATGCTTAATAGGAGTAAGGAAATTTTTAATAGAAACACTTTTCAATAGGGTTCAGTAGGTTGGTATGATGGTCACTAGGCTTGTTGGGCCCACTGCCTACTTTCAAAGCTACTTTGAAGATAGAATAAACTATTTATTAAGAATTACTTGATGATACATATACGTATGTACCTATTTATTATTGATAGAGCTATGCGGCATTTAAGATTTGACATTTACTACAATCGAAAGGCTTCGTTTTAGTTACGGTGCAGGTACTTACGTCTAACCTCTTCATGTTCGATCAAGGTAACTGCGATAATAGGAACTCAATTATATCACCATAGCTCCTTGGATGATACGAGCGATCGTTCTTTTACTTAATTATAGCTACTCTGTTGATTTAAAGCGCTGTAGGATCAATCTTTACAGATATTGCAGCACTGCTACAAGTATTTGTGCCCTCTTTGTTCTATTAAAAGCCACCGAAAAAGCAGATGGAGTACTTGGTATATACGTACCTAGCTAGCATCGCCCACTTACATTTTATCTTATAACATAAGGTTTAACTTTGTCTTCGTTAAGCTTCATATCATAGTATACTTCTTTAAAGAGTGTTTGAGAAGTGGATAGAATTGATATTGCTATTTACTATTTATCGTTTCAGCAAAGATGTTACGGAATGGATTCGAGAATTATAATTATATTTATAAAAGAGTTATTAGGAAAATCAATTATAAAACAATCTAAATCAGTTTCGGTCAAGCTAAATGGAAACTTTTTAGAATTAATGGTAGGGTAGCGGATGATCAATAGGATTTTTATGTAATAGTGGCATAGATAACGGATACAACTATATAGAGAGCAATGTATACTTTAGTTTTATGCTGATTTTATTCTGATATCAACGAGTCTTGATTACGTATTTAAAAATCGACTTTACGAGTATGTTTCAATGCCCCTATTGTTGTTGTATTTAGAATGAGTCTTGGCGGACAGAGATAATAGACTTTTATAGCAGATTCTTTTAGTCAAAATAAATAACAATATTTATTCATTCAATTGTGTCCATGTATTACAAACGTATGAGTGTGCAATTGTCTGTGAAATAATGGAATCAGTCATAACTGTCATTATATCTCTATTAGTGTTTTTGTAGAATGAAAACATTCGTAAAAAAACTTACTTCTGATGTTTTCTCCAAGCATGAATCTAACGCTGTAATCCGAATTCTCATTTGCATAATATATCACTTTCGATGGTAATAAAAAATCTTATCAAACGACGTAAGTAGAGCGACCTATCAATTTGTTTCCTGTCGTGCTGAATGATATAATTCTAATTCTCGATCATATCTAAACGTTAAAAATGAAGTGTATAATTAGATAGATGAGAACAGTAATAAATTAACATGAATTTAAATGTGGGCTACAAGTAAGATTAACATTGTGGAGTTAATAAATGTAGAAGAGAAACTGGAGCAACGCAATCACACCCGGCGCGAACGTGCAACAAGAACAATGTGCATCGGGAAAAAATGGGGCCAGCTCCCAGAGAGACTGCGCTCCCACTTTTAATAACATAAAGGGATTACAGCAGCAGTGATTTGTCAATAAACATCGCGGGCGAGAGACAGACAATCGACAGCTACCTGTAGCCGGGCGTTCAGAAAAATAATATCTTTGGTCATCTCCACACACGGTCATCTAACACCAAACAAGGCAGCGCCTGTACTGTGGCGGCCAGACAACTGATAAACTACGTCTGTATCTGTTTATAAATATTTTTATTCTCAAAATGAACAATAAGCCATTTATATGAGAAATGAAAAGTACATTCGTTCATAAGTACTCGTGTAAAGTGAATTACATTTATAAACACATATGAACATAATATAGTTTTACAATCAGACACGGAACCTACACTCTTGTCACACAAATATTTGTTCTGCATGGGCATCGTTACCGTGTCCCCCAGCTCAGGGCCTCTAGCCCCTAGCCCCATGGGTCAAACTAAACTATATACTGTAAAATACGGATCCCCATTTCGACAAACAGTTATTAATATGTAGTATCTACTTGTTATTACGTTTCTGTAGAGGACCTTTCTCATAATTACAACACATAATAGTGGGTTACGTCCCTGATAATAGAATGCTGGTATAAATTAAACTGAACATCAACGTTTGTGTGCTCTCGTCCCTAGCGACGTTTTCGTGGGACGAAATTGTAGGACGCCACCGTAGTGCAGTGTTGTAAATACACAATTAGAAAATTAAATCTATTCGTCTGAGAATAAAGTACATACTCTTGTACCATTATGTAAGAAATGCCACAAATACTGAGTGCGACCTATTACGGTGTTTTATTTAAGATTATAAATTATTATATTATAAACCATGCGAAGAACACAGATTCTTTCGTTATTTCTCTTACATAATATAAAAGGAAATTGAATTTTGTTCGTTTAGTCGTTTAGTCAATTTACTGCTTAGAAACGTAGTAATTGTATTGAGCTATTTACAGTTGATGTTTGATTATTAGATTACTAAGTATGGTGCGGTTTGCAAGCTAGTCGTATAATAATATTCATTGAAAACATTAATATATTCCAAGAACAAAGCATAAAATGTGCCACTGCTTGCAAAACATTGTGAAGAGACTGAACTCGTGTTATACGGAAATTGATATTTAATATCTACTCCAAGTAGATAATATTCCATTCAAGATGATATAATGTGACAACTTTTATCAGAAATAGTCATTTACTCATTTTTTAAGTGGTCACTGATTAGAGGTAATGTCGTGGAAAAGTGAAAACTGCTTGATTGCTCTGTAATAAAGCTTTTTATATTACACCACTTTTATTTTTATCTCAGAATAAATTTTAATGGATTCTAAATTGTTTTAGCTACGTTTTTCGATATAATACTAGAAGTGCTCCACTCGATACACTCGGAGATTTCGGACCCGTAATAATATTGGGGTAAAAAATGTGTTATGTTAATTCCCAGATAATAATTTAAAAAAAATACTTAGTACATAACATGTAACGATATATTGACACGATATCATAAGTACCTAAATAAGGTATTTTAATAAGTAGATACCTTTTACCATTCTACATTGCATCTTACCAAATCATTGCAGGGTGGTACTAACTTGACTTTGATAAAAAAATCATTGATACAGAATTTTAACACAGTTATACTGTTACATAAAATAGTGTACTTACTAAATGTTTTTAATAAATAACGTTACCATCGATCTAAAGAAAATTACGACGTGACATATTAGTGCGTGTACTGACCTAACGTGTGTTAAATTGCGCCGACCACTTATTGGAACGAGTTGGTAGCATTCACCTATAAACTAGTGACATATGCGGCATTCCTTGTTAATTATATCGACTAGACTCAATTATCATCAATTGGACTTAATACTCTGAATGCTTTACGTTGATTCACGGGTATATATGCTTTAGGCTGACAGGTTAAACCTCGATGATTCGCTATGAAATGAGATCGTATGATAACCGCAGAACAATACCAGTATTGTTCTCGTTGCGGTAATAAGTATGATTTACAAATCATTATTATTATTATTATTTGTTTTAGTAAATGGAATATAAAGAAATATTTGTACCCTCAGCAACAATATTCCAATATGTAATTAGCAAACTGTGCAAAAAAAGCTGGCAACAAAAAGATGACAACTTCAAATCTCTTAATGTAAAATTGAATCTTCTAGTTCTTTCAATAATTTTACTATAATAATGTAATAAATCCACTGATCGCAAAACTTGGCTGCCATTGTGTAATTCTATATCTAGAAACTTAGGAAATAACTATGGTAATTGCGTTTTTATGCTCTACATTATTCAAGGCGCGACTAGAAACATTTCTCAGCCATAACTGCGATAAATAATAGACGAAAAGAACAAGTTAGCGGCTTTCGATCAAAGGCTCATTGTTTCGTGTAATAGGTTTTTGCGTGAATCTACGTATATATGATGGTAGTTGGCATTGGTTAAGGTAGAGCCCACTGAAGTGCGGCGAAACGTAAATTCGTAACGCACGAAAATAAGAAATTACGCTATTGTCAAATAGAAGATTCAATATAAGGTAGTCATCCGCTTAATGTAGGATTTATTTTATCAATATTTAATAATACTAGCTTTTCATAAACTATAAGGTTGTATAAGAAGAAAAAGCAGTAAGTTGTATATCGAATAGTTTGAGTCATATTAGTGAATAATATTAGTGGAATTATAAAAATGTAACATTCGTTAACAAAACCTTTTTAAAACATAATTACATGTGCTATTCAATAAATATTGTAGACTTTCAATTTTCAGACGTGAAACAAATCAAATTAAAAATGCAGTAACGAATAAAATAAATAAAACTGACACGTGCAGTGCATAGCTGGGCGTTGCATTTCGATGGCGCGCTAACAGTGTGTAGGTACGGTCGGTGAATGCAAGTAAGCAAAGCAAGTGTCGCTGTAGATAGTTCAATTCAAAAGAAAATGGGTTGTCGTGTACACGGTTGGCGCGCGTGCTGACTTATTAGGGATGGCACTTTCAGTTTTAATTGTGATTGTAATATCAATAGTTGTTATAAATTTTATTTAGCGTTAAGTAATATTATGGTAAAATCAATGATATCTAAGTGATACGTAGGTAGAAAATCGTATTAGTATGTACACGAAGGCAATCAAATTCGTGCACAGTTACACATGTTTAACGAAAGGTTGCAGTTTCAATCAAAAATCTGGACGATATTGATGAATCAAATTTTGTGGCGGAACAATTGTTTAGCAGCCCTACCGGCTACTCGTTGGGTGAAAGTTGCTGTGACGTACCTTTGTATTCACTAGCTCGTGGATATAGCGGTCCATGATCTTACAACTTGTCCTATGCGCTGTCATTTCTGTACTCTAACGTGTATTTTATTTAGTTATTCACTTTATTTATTAGTGATATTCGAAGGTTGTTTCGGTAGTTGTATTTCTTTTGGTATTTCTAACAAGATAATATGGACGAGCACAACATTTATTTTCACTGCTGAACGTGACAGCTAACCGATTGCTGTTTTCTTTGATTGTAGTGTTTTGCTGTTGCAGTAAAAATCCTCTAAAAGACAAATATGTAAGAGCTCTATAATAAAGTAGACAAGGGAAAGAAGTTTGCCAAGATCTTTAGTCTTACTTACCTGACATTACCTAAATAGTAAACTTAACATCTTGGTAATAAGGTATCCATTATGGATATAGAAGTCATACATAGCTGATCGGGTATATATGTATGTACGTTCAGTGACTACGCCCTTATGTTCCGCAACTTGTTTATCCACGGGAAGAATATTTCAAATGCGTGCAAGGCAGCTCGTGTTACATTGTATTGTATGATACTCGTAGATCGGCGGTTAGCTTGCCGGATGTATTCTGGTTAAGCATGCGGGTCATACGACCACAGCTAATACCCGGATGAACAAATACGAACCAACTAACCTGATTTTACTATCGCTCTATTAACAAGGTCGTAAACAATTTGCTGCGTGTGAGAGTAAAACAAATCTAATAGAAAAAAGACTAAAATTCATATTGTGACTGGCAAGATATATAGTTACCGACCCTGACTTGCTAAGTGTGCTATTTGTGTGATGAGGACTTTTACTTGTTGTTTATTGTGCGTTTTGTGTGATAATCGTATTTAAAAATCATGTAACACGTATAATATGCACGTTTACCAGCTTACTGGTTACCACAACGATTGCTAGGTTGGCAATCAAATAGCCTTTTGGGGAATTTGTCACAAATATTATTATTTAATTATATAATCCATGATACAAGTATTTTATCGTGAAATAAAAACTGTTATTTCATAATATCCAATTTCTTATTACCGAAAACTTTAATTTATTCGCAGCAGTGAAATTATTAGTTTCGCATTCGCGTAAATTTGTATTGGTTACATAACTGATTTGAAAAAACGTAAAGTGGTTTTATATTGATAACTTGCTAGACGTAGACATAGAGTCCGTTTCCTTTAGAGCTTCTTTTACAATTTTCAAATACTCCTCTTCGGTTTCTCGCAGCATTTCATCTTCGTCTCCATTCTTTTCTGGGTCAATACTCGTCGTCGTCTCCTCCTCTAAACGTACCTTTAATCGTATCTCTTTGAGACGAGTATGTAAGATATGTTCACGTCTGGTTTCCCTATCGTATGTCTGATGCATAAGCAGCTTATCACTGTCACCTGATATTACCATATTTTCGGACGGCTGAAGTAAAAATAACGAACCTCTATTATCGCCCACCGCTATAACGTTCCCTTGCGAATGAGGGGTCATTTTCGTTAGGCCATATTGAGACACATTCAATGTAAATACTGGTTCGCGATACTTGCGTAGAAGATCCCAGTAATAGAACCTGCCGCCTTCGCATATTGCCATATAGCTAGAATATCTCAGTGGAGCCCATGCGACATCAGTTATTTGATACCTGTACGGTTTTGAAACAATAATTGGTGCAGATCGAACTTCCTCACTCCAAATGCGGACCGACCAGTCTCCGCACGTTATAAACATTCGCAGAGTGCAGGGGCTTCGATGAACGGCGCGGACTGGTCCCGAATGGGCGTTCCAATAGGAAGTTAGAATTTCTGAATGGCTTCTGCCCATTCTATTTGCATTAATAACTAGTCCCGAATCTGTACCGCACAAAAACTTTGTGGGTAGTCCACGATCAAACTCTAAGCAATTTACGCCTTCTGCGTTACTTAAGTTTGGTTCTTCGGTCGCCTTCAACTTTACGGACATAGGTAGTTGATCGATTGGTTTAGAAAGATTTCGAATGTCCCACCAAAGGCATTGGCCATCAGGAGAGCCTGTAAAGAATTCTGTGTGAGTTCGAGACTGCGTGTAAAGTAAGGAAGTGACCGGAGCTCTATGCGAGTTATAAACGGAACTGCACAAAACAGCATTTGATCCTACAAGAGAGTCAAATACGTTAACTGTTCCATTTTCAAGACCGGCCACTATTATATTTGAATCTACCGGCGAGCATGCTAATTGCCAACAGCTGTATTTAGGCAAAAATTCGTATATCGGCAAGGTTTGTCTACATATATCCCATAAATAACAGACATTTGGTTGTTCGGGAACATTTTCAAGCGGAAAAACTTTTCGACTGTACGAAACAGCTAGTCTGGTTTTTTTCTCGTTTGTAAACGCAATGCATGAAACGGGCCGTTGGAATGAATCGCGGAATACGTTTGATATTTGAATATCATATTTTTCAACTGGAGCTTGAGGACGCATGTCATCAAAATATGCCTGGTACATGTCAACCGCGTTGTTTTGGTCGATGTAATGTTTAATTTGGGGCGTGAGGTTCAACACAGTATGAATGTAGTTGTCTTCATGTTGGACTCGACGACAATGTCGGGCTACGTGGTCTTCGTTGTATAGATGCACTTCACGCGGCCAACCGCCTTCAGTGTGATTTATGCCTTGCTCGTGAATTACCAATTCTTTTGTGTTCGTTTCGTGTTCTGATTGCGGCATTGTTGCTTGCACTTCTCTGAGTACAGGATTCCGGAGCATATATTGGTTTTGTTGTTCCTTGTCCGGGTTGATGGAATCTAAAAGATGCGCCGGTACCATTTGAAACAAAACTTGTCTTCCGAAATTTTTACGTACCTTTGTGTACTCATACGTTGATTTTACATAGCTTTTCATTATAAATATTAATATAATAAACTTAATGTCACGTATCCAGATGACTATACGATTCGTGCGGTAAGATATTAAATCACGAAGGTCACGGAGCAACAATGTGATGACATATTGCTTTAAGATACCACTGAAAACATATGTGACCTTGTTTGAAATGGAGGTTTATATTCGCCGTTTCGAGTCATTGCCAGCGGAGGAAATTTATTTTATCTTTCTACGGTAACCATTAGCGATGCAACTGTTTAGTAAAGAATTGCGCAATGTTATTAGTTCATATGACGCGTAATGGGTTTGCTTTAATTCCCTATTACAAAATGATTGTTTAGGTTTGCGTTGGTACGATTACTGCATTGTTTCTCGTACAAGGAAATGTCGCAACCACATTGTAGAGCTAAGTATATGGTTCGCATTAATATGCATTTAGAAATCGTAGCTTTGAATTCTTATGGGTGCTTGAGAGAGAAATCGTTTGCAGCAGGACTAGTACTTACGTTTCCTACTCATTGTCGAGTTTGTTTAATAAATATTGTATATTATGACAGTTTTCATAACACAAACGTGTAATTAAAACCAGTTTTGGACTAGTCATACATCGGTGATTTATTTTTGTCATGCTCATAGTATGATTGTATTTCTTACCGAAAACTTTGTATCAATGTTTTAAATAAATATGATGAAGGTTTTCCGCTTTTGTTTTATTTCAAAACAATCGCATTATACTCACAAATATAAAACCTAATGTAAAGTAATAAGTTGTCAATTTATTCACCATCAAATCAGTCAAATGTACCAGTTCTAATATTGTGTTGTAACTATGTGTATTAGTGTTACATTTACGAAGGCGATGAACTTTAGAAACAAACAAAATACTTCCTTACTGTAAAAAGGTAAACGCCGTTCTACAAGTAGTAAGTAAAGCACAAGGCTGTATTCACATATTTGCACTCGTTTTCAATGTATCACACACATCTTTACAGGCACAATACCATATCGTTTTTGTTATATTAAAAAACTTTCACAGATAACACAGCACGTTCACGTTACAAATTGGGATATTTCGAAATGCGTGCGCGCGCGCCTCCGTACACGCTCGCTGCCAAGCGCTCGGTCGGTGACTGGCGCGCGAAGCGAAACGTCGGCCCAGGTTATCGCTAGTAGGTACTGTACTAGGACTGGTTTTCGTTCGGGTTCCTCTACTGTTGGTGACTGATGATCACACTCATTGCTATTGACGACCGTGCGCTTGTTGCTTTTTTAATGTTACGGAGCGAGCGACCCGCGTTACGTTTGGTTAATCGTTTGTATATAATTAAAAATCCGGTTTTATGTTGCGTCTAAAATTGCAAAAGTTCTGTAATGACAAGGGGAAAATCCCTCGGGAGCGCTATGTGGGCCAGCGGCAACGGCCGTCGTGCACGTGTCGAGCCGGGGCGACGGGTAGGGTCTTAATGTAGGCTAATAGCAACAATAATAATCCACATGTGACGTTTGAGACTTATTAAATTACGTAACAAATAATAGTGTTATACAATCCTTCGGAGATGAAACCCTCATAAGAGATAAATATTAAAATTAATTATTATCTTCCACAAATTTACTACATAAAACAGTTTGTATAATTTTAAATAGGTATTGTCAAGAATAACAGGTTTGTTTATTTCTTTTCTAAATTGTTTTATATAATTATCTATTAGCAATAATTTGTCATGATATGGTATATGAATGATTAATAAAATGGATTAATGTAACGCACAAATAAATGGAACATTTTTATACGTTCAATAATATATTATGGACGCGCTATTGAATGACAGAGCTTGTTTTCGTCCGTACAGAAAGCATTCGTAAATTATGGCCCGGCAATAAAACGATAATTCTATTTAGCGTTGAGAACAGTTGTAAAGGAGTTAATTAAAATATGTAAGCGTTTAATTGTGGTCAAGAGTCAACGGGCGTAATTGGTCATTAGTCGGTCGAGAGATCGAGGGCTCCTTGATTAGTAATTGACTCGACTCTGGCCTTGTGTCTGCCGCAAACATTGACAATACAATGATCTTATACTCTAACTAAGAAGCCATATTTAATTATAGTAAATATATATAATACGTAATATGTATTACTAGTTGATTTTATGATGTGTCGTATTATCAATGAATACTACCTTCCTTTAAATCGTATTTACAAGTAATAGCAATTGGAGTCTAACCCACAACTTTGCAACAATTATGGTTTGGCAGGTTAAGCCTAGGGTCTCATTTAGGGTGTTCTGGTTTTTTAAAGATATTTTGTAATACATTTATTAAACAATGAGCTATAAAACATAGCTTTATATGTACAGAAGCGAGTAGTATCAGAAGTCTAAAGTTTGGCGAATTCGTTACTTGCTTCGATACAAACAAAACGGTGTAGATGCTAGTTTTGGTAAGTGCAGTAAATAGGCCAGCTTCCTATATGAATGAAAAATTTAAGGTAGAAAATAAAATTAGCAAACCAGTAATGAGGGCGTTCTCAAAGCGAATAAACACCTGTTGTAGTGACTTCAAAAATAAACGTACAGAAAGCGTTAAAGGAATTATCACGTTTCTCGATCCATAAAAAAGGCGCGACCACGATTGGTCACGTACGAAGCCGAATGTTGCAGCCGATTAATTTCTTCGCGGTATTCATACATATTATGTATATCTTGTGTCACGTATTTATGGTAACGCAAGGACGTCCTCCCTAACATGTGCAGTGATTAACGAAAGGACCACTGGGCTGTATTTTGACTCAATAAGTTTAATCCGAATATTATTCTGCTGTCATGTAGAGTTAATTTGATGAGTTAATTCATTGATATTGTTGATTTCGAAAATTTTTCGGAAGCTTGCTTTATCATCGAGTAGAACGCTTAAGAACAACATGTTTTTTGTAGTCCGGGTGGCGTGTGTTCTTCAGTCTCCTCGCGGAACTGAATGCACTGTTCGCCGGAACAATGCACAATGGCGCTGACACGTAGCGGAGATGTTCTCGAGCAGCTATTGTCACGTTAACGATAATGTTTTTCTTGCTAAAATAATACCCCGATCACTGTTCAATCTCCGTACAAAAGTGTGATACGATTCTTTACAATTTCTAAAGACTTATTGCATTGTTATTTTTAGAGCACTAAATAGAGTTTTAATATATTTCAATATTTCCAATATTCTGAAGTACACAACGTTAAAGTTTGTAAATCTTTGATAATTTTAGACAGATTTGATTTATTTATAAATGTGGACTCTTAAGATTAAGAAGGTAGATAGCTTCTAGAAATCAATTTAAAAAGAAGAAGCTAGATAGCTTCTAGAAATTCATTTAGAACATTGTGTCCTAAGTTTTCACTCCTTTCATTACTATCATTTACTGTGATTTACTATGATCGTATAAATTATAATAGAATGTAAGTTTATGTCGCTTACTATATATAAAAATATAAACAGAGAATACTATCTAACATTTATACACTACTTTGATCTGTATGAAAAATGAAACACGTTTAAATACTTAAGCAGATGAATATATGAGAACAAACACGACACAAAATAGTCTACCTTAATATTTATACAGCGACGGACGGGAAATAGGCTGAGGTAAAAAACAATGTAAAGATATTTTGAACTTGTCGCGAAAAAGTTCGTTACACTCGGCACTAAAATCCTTATATAGCATTCCGTGCGTGTAATACAAAACATCAGGAGATTTCTAATTTTAGAGCTGATCACGAATCCCTCATGAGTCACTCGTCCGAGCGGTCTGTCGATGTTGGTAGTGTACGTACGAATTGACCTTGCAGGCCGTGCCATCTTCTTAACAGGGCCTTTGTGGGATCAATCTAATAACACGTCCGCTTCGACCATTTAATGCTTGACCGTTCGCTAGACCGGCTTCGTAGTTCGTGGCGTTCGTCTGTAATGATTGTACCTATAATACACCCGTATACGAAGTAGTATTACTACCTAAAATGCTACGGTTCATTTGATGTTACTTATAAAGAGATTTCCTGTAAGAAAAATATTTTTTTTTCCGTAGTGCGTACCTACTCGCAGGTTTGTTTTTAATAATCCAACAGTGTCGTTGTGACCCTTTACTTTAAGTCGAAATATGTATGTCACTTTGTTGTTTTATTCAAAGACGACGAAGCTTTGCCTTGGACAAGGAAAGTCCGATTTTCCCTACACTCTTATCGTGTAAAGTAGTTGTATTGTTTAAATCTGAGTATCCGAAACAAGCATCCAATTTTCGTGTCTGACAGGTTTTAACCCGTTCTATGGAATTTATGAAATTCGGTCATGGCATCTTTTGATTTCATAGCGGAATGTTTGGATGATTTATTATAAACACGAAACTCATTAATCATTCGGTGCCAATTCGACACCGACCTAATTATACGACGAGAATGTTTGTTTTGTGCTTCGCGGGTTATTTAATTTACTTAATTGAAATTGAACTGAAATTCGTTGTAAATAATTAACAAAATATTGTTTACTGTTCAACATTATACATGAACTGTTTCACCTGCATACATAATACTCACCATAAAGTACATTGTACTTTATTAATATTGAAGCGATTAATTGCTTATTTTGTATTGCTCTTTCATACTTACCGTCTACTACATACCAAATTACACGACCGCTGTGAAAGATTCTGGTCGCTTTGCTACCGTCAAATCCGGAGTTATTCGCCAAGTAGAATACAATGGAGCAGAACAGCGAATGAATCTAAAAAAGTTTATTATCTGTAAAAAGCGACGGTAAATCTAGGGCGAGTGCAATCAAGAATTAAACCGTCGTTTTGCATCAGCTAAATGGAGTGCGGTGGGAAATCTGGTTTTTGGTACGAAATGGGAATTTGTATCAGCGATTGTGACACCGCGTAGATAAAATGAATATAGGTATGAAATCGTTAGCGCTCAGTTTTAATTATTTAATATTAGATATCGGGCTAGCACTGGATTGGGCACTTTCGCTAATTATAATAGGTTATGCGTTAGGCATTATGCGCTCGTATGTACGCTACTAATAAATAAACACCACGTAATACCCAGAGTACAGTATTTATTAAATACGAGTATATTTGTTTGAACCTCGACCTCATTATTTTCTTCATGTTTCAAAGTTGTTGGTGTCTTATATGTTATATCTTATATACCTACTTGTAATTCGCTGTTTCCAATATTTACATCGTATAAAATAATTACCATTTCACATTTCCACTCTTAAAAAATGGGATAATCAGTCAGCTCGATTCGTTTTATACTTCTCTTTAATGGCCCCTCGGAACGCAGGCATAGCAGCTTCCGATCTCGTAAGCCTATATCTGTAGTTTTGAAAATAAAAAAAATTGTAAAACGCAAGTACCGGACTGTTGTCGACTTCAAAAACTTCGTTGTTGCCTCAGTAGAGTGGCTTTGTCATCATGAAAAGCGACTGCTACGAGAACACTTTTTGTGTCCTTTTTATAGAACATGGGATAAAAATGATAACATAAGGTTACCTCGCTATTGCTCTCCAATTTACAAGTGACATTGGTTTCTATCAACATGTCAGAGAAAGTGACAGCAATCGTTTGAACAACTTCAGTAAAAGATAGGTCTTATTGCCCCCTGAGAATTTTTCAAAAGAATGTCAATATGAAATTACAAACAATTTATTTTTAGCCATATTATGTACAATTTGCTATCGCTTTAAGTTACACCGAAGAGGCTTTTACTACACAGAGGTTTTAGTCCGCGTTTTTGTACTATTAATTTCTAAAGAAATAATCCGATACAAAAACTGATGTAAAGACCGATTCTCGATTGGTAGGCCGATTGGTAGATCGATTGGTAGATCGATTGGTAGACCGATTGGTAGACAGATTGGTAGATCGATTGGTAGACCTATTGGTAGACCGATTGGTAGATTGATTAGTAGACTGATTGGTCGATTGGTAGGTCGATTTGTAGACAGATTGGTAGACCGATTGGTCGATTGGTAGAACGATTGGTAGATCGATTGGTCGTCGATTGGTAGACCGATTGGTCGTTCGATTGGTAGACTGATTGGTAGACCGATTGGTAGACCGATTGGTGGATCGATCGGTAGACCGATTGGTAGATCGATTGGTAGACCGATTGGTCGATTGGTAGACTGATTGGTCGATCGATTGGTCGATCGATTGGTAGACCGATTGGTAGACCGATTGGTCGATCGATTGGTAGACCGATTGGTCGATCAATTGGTAGACCGATTGGTGGACCGATTGGTAGACCGATAGGTAGACCGATTGGTAGACTAATCGGCAGATTAATTAATCTACTCTGAAAGAGAAATCAAGAAATTAAGCTGCTATGAATTGCGCAGAATATGTGAAAGGGCAAGTTAATTTTAAAATTTGTTACAGGAGCAAGTGACCCACTCCAACGCCGGGATATAAGGTGCTTTGAAAAGAATATGCAGGTGCAAGAGATGACGAATAAAGACGTTAATAGTGTTAAACATGTTGCCCGCAGTAACTATAGTTTATCTAAGACTTTAGAGCGGTTTGTCACTACTGTTTATGTTAACTGCCACGACTGTTTCTGTTAAGTCCTTCTTTATCTTCATTTCAATTCATGTGATGTCATTGGAGCACATTGTAAGTTAAAAATAATTTGAATAATTGTGTGCTTGCGAGATAAAATACGTTA
>DWQT01001546.1:0-16415 GCA_018244895.1 Myscelus amystis hages
CTATCTCAGGTCGACCACAGACGCGCCGCTACCCCTGAGGACTAAGCTGGAATGCCTCGAAAAAGTATGTCTCCCTTACCACACCCTTCAAAGCAGAACACAGCGGCGCTTAACACAGCTGTGTTATAAGGCAGAAATAGGTGTGGCGGTGGTGCCGCCGGAGTCGAACCACAGAGGGTTTTACCACCTCTTAACCTTACCTCAGAGCATGTGGTTCTCTGCAACAAAAGCACACTGTGGTCACTATCATCATATTTACGGTTGTTCAATCACGCTTTAATATTTTTGAAGATCTTTTTGTGTTTGAATGGTTATAAGTATTAACTAGCTATTCACGTTGCTCGCAGAAGTGGATGTTTCGTGTTCATTACTTCCTCTCCTACGAGCGTCTGTTGCAAATTGACGTCAAGAAGACTAACAATCCTTGATGTTGCAACAGTTGAATGGGCAAGTTTCAAGTGACCTGATGAATGTATAGCGGTCACTGGAGTCGAGTTGACGCACGTTTCTGGCAGTCAGCCAGCTGATGATGAATTCGGGATTTTGCCTC
The DNA here is from genome assembly GCA_018244895.1 of Myscelus amystis hages. Classification (NCBI taxonomy): domain Eukaryota; kingdom Metazoa; phylum Arthropoda; class Insecta; order Lepidoptera; family Hesperiidae; genus Myscelus; species Myscelus amystis. The sequence continues at coordinate 551 of DWQT01001546.1, forward strand.
AGATACTGTATTGTGCAGACTATAGTGGTCAGAACTTTTTACCAATATACCTTTTCGATTCGCAAGAAAGAAATCAATTGTAAATTACATTTCATGCACATGTCATTCCTCAATTACAAATATTTTTAACACCTGATTTAAGGACTGGAATTGTGGAAGCTACTTTTTGAATCATATAAATTGAATCCATATTAAGCACTTAAGTAAACTGTATTGTAACTCAGTGGAAAATAACTATTTAAAGCTTAATCCTTTTATAGACTAAACAACAAAAATGACTTCGCATTTAACTTTGGGAGGTTAGTGATGTACTTATAATTTGGATCCCCTATGTTTGAAACTATAGTTAGGGCTGTCGATGTATTATTAATACTGGGCGGTCGCTACTTCGAAGATGAGTGACTATTGGCAAATTTTTATGACTGTTTTCTGTTGCAATTATTGTTTATTTTGGATGCGTATATTATTTCCTTATTTTTGTAATCTGCTGGCGTAAGACAATAATTAAAATTATTAGTTTGATTTTTTCCCAAAAGCATTAACAAATTTATCTCTCTCTATAATGATTTTGCTTTCTCGAGTACCCTACTCGAACATTTCTTTAGCCCGGTCCAACTATTGTGGTTATAAACGTAACAGCCCTATCTATGAAAGCTCTGACTTGATGATTGATAGCACCTGTACTAACCTTGACCTTTACAACTACGGTAATAATACTAGCAGTGAGCGATGCCTGCGATTTGTTACACGCGCTTACTCTTACTGTAATGCGAGAAGTCGTAATGGGCAAGTTATGTTACGACCATGCCGACATGTGAACAATTAAAATTGACGAGGGGCCCCAAGTTACAAATGACTACCCTGAGAGAAGACGGTGTACAGAGCTTTTGATTTTCGAAAACTCCCAACTCAATAGGCAAACGTGAGTAACAATGTATGGAACAGTGGCCCTAGCACGAACTTCTACCGACGAAGGTACGTTCGTACGGTAAATGATAATTTTTTTATGAAAATTATACAGCGCCCCTATCGTGTGTGGCAGAAATTAATTTTGACATTTTCTCTACACTCAGTTGATGTCATTCCCATGTTTTGTATGAAATGTGCCAACATGAAACACAATTCATGTATTCTGACATTGTCAATTCTGTCATTTTCATTTTGAAGTCTCGATACTTTTACATTACAAACTCAGATCCATGCTCGCGCTTAAGAACTTTCGAAAAGGACCTTGTATTTCCCGAGCCCAACGATAAGAGCGCTCCCGCAAGCTCTATGGTAAACATGTACTTTTCGATATACATGTTCTGTTCAAATCTGATAAGAATTGTTCTCGAGGCAGATCACGTAACGCACTTTCTTTTACGCGGGGCGGAAACCATATCCTACTACAAATTTTCCATCCTCAAATTAGTCTAATTCGATATTCCAATGTCTTCTAATCCTTCCAATAGGATTAGCAGTTTCGAAAAAATATATTAAATCTAAAGGTATTGAACAGGAATAACGCTGACATATTTGCCACTTTCACGATAAAAGACGAAGAAAAACCAATTGAAAAAAGATAAAGAAAATATTTTACATACAACATAGAAATAATGAACTTGCCCGCATCATATCTTGCATATTGAAGATTGATCCCTATTGTGATTGCTATAAGAATCATATTTAAACCCACTCCTTGGTAACATCGGCTTGAACATGCTTCAATTGAATTGAACCAATTACATCTTTTTCTTGTAACAATAGTTTTTCTTTGTTAGCGAGAACCATTTCAGTTTTTGACTTCATGTTTTTGTTTCGTTTACGTTTTGTTTCGTTTAGTATCATTAAAGACATCAAAATAACTCTTACATGTTTATATGCTGTAGCACCAGTTGTATTTCAAGTTATTTCTATACTTTTCGTAAAAGGATAAGATATAGAAGAGATAATTTAAAAGAAACAGGAAATAGAAAGTAGGAAATAAAATAATATTACAAAATATATTTCCGCTTGTTGTAAAAATTCTATGAACTTTGTAAGAATCACATTTGATACTTGCGAACAAACAATCTTTGAAGTAATCTTTCACGTAATTTTAATATGTATTTCCTAACTGAGGTCAGAGTTTCCTGTAACATGTTCATTGGATATGAACAAAGAAGCATTATTAATCGAGTAACATCAACATTCGTTTTTGAAGTCCGGCTTTACTGTACTTTGACTTATTTTTATGACCTAATCAAAAAGACAAGCTCACCAGCGTATTCAAGTGTGAATTAGCAGACCATTTAATAGAGTATTATGGAGAGCTCTAAAGTATCCAGGTCTCAAAATGTTTTCAGAACATTTTTATCTCAAAAGGTTTTGTCTCAAAAAAAAAACCAAACCTTAATATATTTGATTGCCGTAAATAGCTCCTGTTATTGGACTCAAGAAATGCTCTAATATTGTGATTATGCACGACATTGTTCGAGTGCTTGTCATAAAAGACTGAAAATCTATTATAGTTGGTACTACTAAAATACCAAATGACTGTGAAGTCTAATATTGTATAGATCTAAAACAACATAGTACTCATGAATATAATTAAACGGGTCTCAAGTTACAACAGACGATAGTATTCCATTTTGAAAGGCGTGCATTTAAACTGATGTTGAAAATAAACACCTCGAAACACAGATTAATACGGAGTGTTTTAAAAGAATGTCCAGGCAAAACGAGTACACAGGTAAAGGAATAGCTGTTTTTAATCTAGCTGTATTTTTAATAGTCTGATATTAAAACGGCAAAGAGGTCCGATTTCTCTAAAGAAAGCGATACGATATTAAGACAGCCAAAGAAAGTGACAAGTTTTCAGAGAAGGCGGACAGTTGTGGCAAGAGTATGCTCCTTGAAACAACATAACTGCACGTAGCATCGTTAAGAACTTTTGATGTTCTAATGAAATAATTTAGATGGAGATGCGTATGGCTTTTAGTAGTAACCGTAGATGAACTATTCAATCAAAATACAACGGACCTACGGAAAAAAATTATTTTTTAATCAATTAACTTTACTATTTTGTGTATTTATTAATATATAATATATCTATCTATTTATGATAAAGTTTCCAAGCATTTTATTGGTCTACTACGAGAACGGGTCTCCTCCCATAATTTGTATGGATAAGTGGATTTTTGACCGTAGTCTACCACACCTTTTACTTTAATGTGCTAATATATTTTTATTCTATTGTTGTGCTCCTAGAATATAGGTATTATAAAATTTAAATAAGTAACAGTAAAGCGTGTTCATTTGTTTCTCACTTTGGCCATAAGAGGGGTAATTTTCCGTCATAATATGGTTTCATGTAACGGAGTCATTATAAGCATGGCAACTATTTAGTTCATACGCTATTAAGTAACAAGTTTTAATGCGCCAGGAAAACATTATGCAGGGCAATGTAATGGCCCTCCTCTAACTTTGTGTATGAATGTGGAAACGGGAATATTGTTTACATGTAATTAAAGTGGTTTATTGTCATTCTGATAAGTAGCTGATGGTTATGCGTAATTTCGCTAAGCTATGACAATGTTTATCTTTTATTACAACACATTAAACGTACTCTATGCAAGCATTATTGCGTTAGGTAAAAACGTGTACAATTTTGGAAGTGGCGATAATATTAAAATTAAACATCATATTTATTATAGTCAAAGTAAATCCTAAAACGTCTTTTCTGTTAAATTGTGTATTTGGTGGATCCGCGCTTTATTACCCGAAAATACGAAATATAACATACAAAATGTATGGTTTGTGTCTAAAATTAGATTTTGGAAATAGTTTACTATTTAAGACACTTTAGTGTCTTGTATATTTGTGGCTTCATTGTTTTTTTTCCACACAACACTTTTAATCCACTTTGTGGGTCGGATGCTGCGTCTGGCGGTTAGCCAGCTTGGTTAGCCGTTCAGCCACTCGTAACTGTACTTCGGTTAGTTTAACAGTTTAGTTAGTTCTCGAGGCCACTGTTAGTGAATGCGCATCGATTGTTTTGTTTCGTCTGGTTAGGCTTTTAAATGTTTCAATTGTCTTCGAGTGTGTTGTTTTTGTTTTATTTTCCACTACTACTGCTCCTAGTACTACTACTGCTACTACTACTTGTTTGCTACTTGCTTGTTTTGTTTTTGTTGTTTGTTGTGTGTTGTTTTGGTTTTGTTTAAACAAATATATTACTTAAATAGAATTCTTGAGTAGAAAGACATCTGAATAAGTTCTGCTAATTTGCATATTATATATCTGAATGTATCTGAATCAGCTGTACCGTAACACAGGCACTGAATTGCCTTATTTGGAATCAGATAGTTGTGTCTGGAATTGTCCCTATCATTATTTTTATTGTATTACTATAACACTAATTAACAAACTGTCTCAAAAATGTGTATGAAACTTTATATACGATTACGGATTTTATCGTAATAAATGGTTACTTGCCTAATTTAAATGCGTAATGTAACGCAAATATCATTATAGGTGGTACGTGACATCGAAAAACGGTGCGATAAATAATCGTGACCATTAAGGTTTTATACCTACATTAAGGCTTTAATGGCAAAAATATTACAATCGTTAAACACAAAACACTTTGAATACATACCGTACATATCTACAATCATGCATCGCAAAAGCGTAAGCTGAAAGTAATAATTCTTATCCTGACATATTTCTTTCCCGTATTTTCTGCTTTCATCAAAGTCATAGTGCAAGTTTGTTGATTAGACAAACACCAAGACGTTTGTTTGCACAATTATGGATACTTTTAAAGATTTCATAGAACTTAATATTTAAACTGTTACGTCGTAAAAATTATTACAGATGCTTTTGACCAGGAGTTTCTTAAGTACGTTCCCGATGTAATTAAAGTACGTACGCTTAGCTCCATCGTCTGACTATACCATTCGCAGTTGCCTTTTATGTCTGTTTTCTGATTCCGACATCACTGAAAATTTCATACTGAAATGTTAAGTTTTACTGTAATTGCTTAACTTAGCCTCACTCAGTCTATTTAGTTTACAGTTGTACCAAAAAAGGTTCACGTCTGTGCCTCCGTTGTTTATTGTATTTTAATATTCGTATATACGAGTATCTTCTGATAACCAGACTATAGCGTAGAAGTCATCACAAAAAACTGGAAAGATGTATGAGTACAACATGTGATTTTCGAATTCGTTAATGAAAGAGGTTCTATATTAAAATGTCTGTTTTATTCCTAATTCAAATTCAAAAACAATCTTTATCATCTACATAAAAAGAGGCCTAATAATAGCAAAGTTTTAACTTCAGTAAGCCATTATTAGAGGGTAACACTTTAGTTTATACTTTGGTCCTTCGCGCCGGATAATAGTCAACTATGACCATAACCGTTTTGCTACAAGCGTCATAACCATAACGCCATAATGCTCTACGGCTAACGTCTTTATTGTTAACTACGCCGTTGAACTGGGCGTTTAACGATAATTTTGCTGAAGGAATTATTCAGTAACAGCCTAAGTATAGTAACTATTTTACAAAGTATAACCTTTCTAGCTCTCAGGTGTTGGTATACCGCAAGGTAATGACGAGTTAAAGTAACACCGGATACAGTTGCCCTCGGAAGGACTTAAGTTACATAGATGTGGGATTATTATCGAAATTAAAAGCGAGATCATGGGTTAGACTGAAAGTTTTCAGAATCCTCTACAGCAATTATAGATGTTGACTAACTCCGGAACGGTACTTAATACGTTGCGGTTTTGAATACTCGCTTAGAAATCAACCGATCCCCGATTCTACCTAATAATAAGGGGATATCTTAATCAGTTAACACGAAGTTAAATTGGCAAAACTAATTAGCGGTGGCGCTGGGTGTACAGGGATCCTAAATCAACAACTGTTGCTTAAGTCATTGGATGGCAGAAAGCGCTTCTTACACCGCTTCCGGACAAGCTAATGGACTCAACCCAACATATTTTCAATCACACTTTAAGATTGATAAGTACCCCATTTTGTACTTTAAAAGTTTAAATACCCACAATACGAAAGTTTGTTAATGGAGTGAATTGCGTGAAAGTATTTAAAGTAATCCTCACATTAGCTTACATAACGAGACGAATAATATCCAAAGTAGTAGTGGCTAAAGCAAACTGTCAAGTAGATTCTGGTTAACAAAACAGCAGGCAGGCAGTGAAAAGATCAGACTTAGTCATTTGATCCTACTGAACTTGAATAATGAAATGGAGGAATGAATTTAAATAACGAAAGTGTTTCAAGAGCAACAATTTTTTATATTATCTATCACAACGTAATAAATGGTTGCCGTAATAAACAGGTATTAAAATTTAGGTCGAAAGTTGTGGGTTCGATTCCCAGCCAGAACAAACATTTCTGCGACAAGCATGTTTGTTCTATGTTCTAAATAATTGTTCTAAATATCTATATAATTAATATATAGCATATACATATGTGTGCAAAATTAAGGCATTTATTTGCCCAATTTGGAATCAGGAATTGTGGATATATTCTAATTATTATTATGATTTAGTTTTATCGTTTCATCGTTGGTGATGAGACAGGTTTGCAATGAATACAAATTATCTGGCAGCCTACTTTGGTTATTATAAATTCAGTTCAGAAGCTTAGTAAAATAGACCAGAATATTTTGAATACTGTACAAATATTGCACGGAAATTAAGAAATACTAATATTATGATTTTGAATAATCCGTTCATGCAGTGGTTAATCAAAGTGTGTGTGAACGGTCGTGGGTTCGATTCTCATCCAAACATTTGCGTACAGAAGACGAATATTTCGCATGTCTTAGTGTAAAACTCTCTACATACTACATTGTGATGAGTACAGAGGCCGTGTGTAAATTGACCTAAAATATTATTACTATTATTTTGAAACCTTATAAATTAAGATTTTTTATTGAGATACGATAAAATTTAGTCGCGGGTGGTAAAATGGGGTGTTACATTAATTTTATGACAACGGATCTTTTGGAAATTTATTTCCATCGTCGTTCTTCATCTTGGCACTGGGCTTGGGGTTCGTTTTCACCCGGGCAATTACTCAAAGGATCAACTGGCTCGCTTAATCGCTTTACGTGGGATTAAGGCCGCGTTCGTCACTCGCAGCGTCCCAATGGGCTGTACAGGCGACAGCCTTGTCGTCGATGTATTTCCTGTACTCTTCGACAGTCCTTAGCTAAATGTTTGTAACGTTGATTTACTTGAAAGTCAAACCTTTTACAATAATTCTATTCGGTTCTGTGTTATCCGTTATTATATCAGTATAGTTATTATATGGTAGTTAACTAGTTTCATAACAAGAAGGTTTGAGGCACTGCGTTATGATACTGCAGGTTGATACGAGTAGGTGTTGCAGTCCTTGAACATCATTGTGGACAACCGTAAGATGTGCTGATTTCCTCATGATAATGATTGATGATGATTTTCTTCACCGACTAACATGTCAGCCTAAAATGCACAAATTATATAAATTTGTCAATTAAGAGGTGTTAGAGAATCAAACCCAAAACCTTCGAAATGACAGGTTGTGATTATAACAATTGAAAATCAAAACCGTTTGTTGATATTAACACAATGCAATTGACAAGAGTCTGTTAAAACGAACGTGATGAAAATTTGCCACAGGCTATATTTCAGGAGATCACTTATCAAAATTAGACCCTATCGTACAGAAATATGGTCGAAAACCGTTCGTACACGTTTTATTAGCATCTCCGCCACTTAAGCCGGAAGTACGGTAATCTCAGAGTGATAGAAGCCTTTCAAGTGAATTAAGGCTAATGACGACAATTTTTCGTTGCTCTGGTTTCGAATAAATTTGAAATCTCATTTCTATGCCTGTTTGTTGCAAAACTAAGGGAGGCATTCCCGTTGGTAACGAGTCTCGTAAGTTTCTTTCAGCATTTCTGTAGCATGTGATAGATAGTTCAGTTTTTTAAATTGTTTTTCGGGGTATTGTTATATTTAGAAATAAGAAACTATTTGTAATTTCAAGATACTATTTATAAAAATAATACGCTTAAAAAACAAAACAAATCGTCACTAATATAATCTAATTGGAATAATAAATCTAAAGATATTTAACATAATTATATAATTTTTAAAAAAGGGCTGTAATTTGAAAGAAAGTGACGCCCTCAGCTTCTCTGTACTCGTATTCTGTAACTTGTTATTTTCAGAACATCCCAAATGAAATCGCTATCGGGACATGTAACCTTTTACATAAGCAAGTATTAAGAAAAATAAAACAAGTATTATTCAGACAGATAACATCAATGCATACTTATAACGACTAAAAAAAAAAACAAAAGAATATATGAAAGACGCACAACAAGACAATTGGTGATGACAAACCAGACTTTTTCCACCAGAAGCAGAGTCAGTGAGATATTGATTCAAAACTGTAGAGTTCAGAGTGGGTCGTACGACTTAAACCCTATATGGGTATGTCACTGGACCGTTACGCGTGGTGCAATCTCATAGGAGAAGCGGTAGCGTAAACTACAAATACCATCGTAACATGAACATTAATAACTTTTTAGTACATTTAGATAATCACTTACTACACTTTGAAAAGAGTCCATATTTTGTTGTGAATATTATTTACTAAGGCCATGAAGTGACAGATGTCGTAGGCGCTGATTAAAAAGATGTCACATTAACATCTAGACACGACAAGACGAGACCGGTGAAGATATGATTTGAAATATTAACATCTCGTGACTTAGACCATTGTCCCAAAATATTTCAGCGTGGGGTCAAATGCCCCTAAAGGCCTAACCGCAGCCGCTAGTTAACCCTATATTAAGCGAGATCAAGCTGTGTTTTGCGAGGACACAACTGAACCAAGTATTTGGATGGCCCGTGTAATTTCAGACGAATTAAGTTTCGAGTTATGTGCCGACGCGTCATTTAATTTTGAGGGTATGCAGTCGAAATGTTTGGGTAACATTGCGGTGCCGTGAATTTCATATTATATTACTTCACATGTAACTTTGAAGTTACTCTACAGTTCATAGTCAACGTTGGTCGAGTGAATTTTTCAGTGAATCTCGTGGTCGAAAATTATTTATTATTAATGGATAAATACATTTATACTATAATACATATTCGGTACAGGGGCACACAGGGGTAGAAGGACAAACTTTTTTCGTTTCCTATACTTCCATCGTCATCGTCATCGCCATCGTCATCGTCATACAGGCTAGTCTATTAAAGATATTCAAGATACTTGATATGGCTTTGTTTCAGTAGGTCTCCGATTTGGTTCAAGTACCTTTTTCTGAAATGTAAAGAAATACTTAAATATATATATAAGATGATAGCAAAAAAGGAAAAAAAGATATACAAAATAAAAGGTGTTTGAGTGGGATGTATCCAGCTTTGGTTCTGCAAAACCGCTACGGTTGATATAAACATCGCTCGCATCAAAACTTTTCCTATAAGTAAGTAATGACGGACCGAATTATTGTGAAATCATTAATAACCCCGCCCAATACGCAACGAAACATACGTCTTCCCAGTTCCTTCGAAACTTCATCCTTCGGCGAAACTTTTCACTTTAAAACTCCGCGTTGTCTGCGAACTTCAATGACATTTCAGAAGCGCCGAACAGATGTCTTCGGTATTTCATCAATCACATCATAGACATCTTCATGAAAAGCCTCAAAATTTAATATTTAGTTCACGATATTAATTATTCAGACTCATTACGTGGATTGTAGCACTATTACACGGCATACAGTGTCCTGTTAAAGAATACACGGTTAATAATATACATATGCATACTATATAATAAGCACACAATCTTGCTACATCCAAACACAACCAAGAAACTGTAATGTGCGCTTGACACAAATTTGTGTCCTGTGTAAAAATAGAGTTCACGACCTCTGTTTAAAGGGTCCAATATTCTAACGACTAAAGAAATTAGTCGTTTAGTTCAATAATGCTGTCACGTTCATTTCAATAAAAGCCACGCCATCTAATGGAAGCGGGCCGTAGTTCGATGAAACAAAAGAAAGTCAACAGTTGTACAGCACTCCCGGTCCGACAGGCCATGCGCTTTAATTGCAACCGTTCGTTTATTTTCCTCGCCACTGAGTGCACTTGTTACTAAAAATTTATATTGCAACGTCTTTCCCGGGAACGGTCTGCGACCCGCGTTCATTGAACGCTGTTGTGTATTCGAAGTCTCATTGCTCCTTATTATTGACCAAGTATATTACGTAGCTGGCACAATCGAAACTCAGGATCAGTAAACATTGTTAAGTTAGTCGAAAAATATTTTAATAAACTATTTTAACCTATTTAAAATATCCTATTAAGAATATTTTGAATAGTAAGAAATTAAAATATAGTTAGCATAATTAAACATAAAATCCGAATACTCATTGACGAATAAAATAAACAAACTGGTGTTTTGCTTCTACATAGAATTGACATCAGTTATCAAAATCAAAAGGTCAGTCAAAAATTTCGTACTATCAACCCACCGACCTTTTCGAAGCAAATTGACGATGTCGTAAAAAGTACCATTTGTTCCAGCCTCTGTAATACAGTCACGATCTAGACCGCAGAACCTCCCTAGGAAACCTCTTAAGAGAACCGTAATACGCAAGATAGCTGCCCGCCGCGGCAATCCAGGAATACTAAACATTGACTACATTAAGACCTAACTTTATACTTACTTAGCAATTTTTAGATATCAGTACTGTAAGTATAAGATAAAAATAATAGCTTAGGCTAGCTACACATACGACCAGCTAATACTAAGCCCTAACTTCGAAAGTAAGTTCTGATTAAATAAACATACACATTAGTTTTTCTGGGTGCAAATGCCAGCATCTTAATAAAATTACATGCATCTTGTACGATAAAATTGAAATATTACTATTAGAATCATCACCTACACATAAGTATGTATTTAAGTATGTTATAAAATATACAATATTTCCTAAGGTTTGTAATCTCTCAATCCATTTTACTAGTGTGGTAGATCACAGGTTAATTTCTTGAAAAAGCTTCTCACTGTGTAATCAGACTTGCAATACTTCAATAGGTTTCGCTTGTACAATAAATGAAGAAGTATTCACTTTAGTATCCAATAAGTGTATTTTGGTTCACAAATATCTGAAGTTGTCCGCGCCTCTGAGATACGGTAGCTAAATATTAAATACGGCGAAGTAATTCAATTTCAATGGCGTTTTATTTAGAAACTCGAGCACTTAGCGTTAAACGTTTTAATTATCAAAAGCTTTTAGGTTTCAAGGAATTTGGCTGATGTTGCTCAGAAACTTTGTGTTTAGGATTAGTTAAAGGATTTGTTTTTTTACAAACAATACTTTTAAACGTAACTTAAATGAAAACTTGTGTGTCCATCTGTTTAGGTTTGTGGTGTTTTGTGCATACAGATTGCATTTCTCCTACATTCATCACTCTCTTCATACATGGGTACAGATTTAGGAGCTTCTTGTCCTCAATAGCTACGCACGGACTGATTTTGCCAACATAATTTAGCTTTGGTTGCTTTAGAAATCAGCATTCATCAATAAACGCATGTACCCTACATATATGTACATGAACTTCCGTTTTTATTATTTTTAATGGCGATGTAAAAATCATTAAAAAAATCATAAAAGCCTATTGTTCTGTACCATAAATCAAACCTGTTCTAATTCGTCTTTGATAATGAGACGCAATCGCCCCGGGCGTATTGTTAAATAAATTACGAGCCAACTTCGCGGCGGCGGGCGGAAGTTTTCGCTTGCGTCTTCGTACGCACATACATATTCCCACGGTTGCGCGTTATAAAGTTACTTCGTGTGTTATTTTAACACAAACATCACTGCGGATAATATGATGCGGTGTGTGAATATTCTGCGAAGATACCTAACCAATGTGATTCGTAGTTAATCGTATTAGCTGTTACATTGTGAGTGGATGATATCAAATTAAGCGAATTTTTTTAAAGTGTGGTATTAATTTAACTGGCCTCTGAGTCTAGTAGTTAGAAACTGTGAGTGCTAAGCCAGGTGGTGTGTTCGGTTCCATCACAAGACAAACATTAATGTTATATGTTGTCTGGGTGTAATAAAAACATATATAAATGTCGTACAGTACGCATATATGTATGTCGTTTATAGGCTATCTGGTCACCATAATTCAGGCTGGTTTAGGATCGGATGCCTATATGCGAGGATGTCTCAAGATAATTAGATTATAATAATCCAAATAGGTATGCCATCACTATGTCACATTATCAGATTGTGGTAAAGTTTCTTACTGCTTAAAAATACATGTCACGTGATACAATGGAGAAGGAAAACGTTAAAAAGAAGCATTACGGTAAAGCTAAGCACATCAATGTATTAGGTAAAGTATGTAGAGTTCTGACTTTAAACTTTTTCAATACCAGAGCAAACATGTATCTAGAAGTGGAACCATAAATGGACTGACATAATTAAAATTCCTTCACTTCAAAATTGAGCGAATTCTAGTAATAATTTATTTTAATTGTACATTTGAAATCCAATTTAATCAGACTATATAACGGTCCGCTGGAGAAGCAAGGTTGAAAATGGTCGCAATGAAATTTCATTACGTCGCCTTCGATCAGTAATAGCATAAATAAAATTAGATCTTCTGTTGGCATTCAATATTAAACTGTAAGTACGTTTCACATTCATTTGTTTCTGATAATCTTCCGAATTTATTAATTCGCATAACATAAATATACGGTAATATAACGATCAGTGTTGTACTTCCAGGCTTGACGTGTTTCTTCCACATTCGTCACTCTTCATACATACACGCTGGTATCTCCCTATGGTTTAGACGTGTTAGTCAGACGTGTTACTCGTATTGTGGTACTATTGCACACGTATAACAAATAATAAGGTAACTTAATAAAAAACAACAGTCATGCTGACTAAATGTGGGGTTGATTATACACGCATAATAGACAAGAAGATCTAAAGAATTATCTCAATGTCACACTTCACTGCAATAGTAAATGATAATTAATCTTAGATACTCATAAGTTTCTAAAGCCATAAGTGTGTGCAAATTTTAATCGCATACTAAGCTAACTCTGCACTATACGTATGCTGCGATTCAAATTAAATAGAACCTCTAAATATATTTGCGTCTTCCCTCAGAAAATATTCTATTAAACTGATAGTGGTTGTTGTTCTGGATTAAGGCAGAAAATTGGGGTCAAAAAGAGCAATATTTAAGGCGTTTTACAAGCATAATCATATTATATCTCTAAAGGGGAATATGTAGCTGATATAAGCCCCATTTTGTGGTGGCCCGTGTCAATTGTGGCGAGAAATCCCTTTTGTTGCGCAAATCTTTTCCCACTCATATTTATGACGCAAACTTTACGAGGTCTATTCTCTTGTTTGTTGGTAAGGTCCAAGGAACAAGATGTTGTTTTCAGATGACACTTAACAGGATTTTTGGCTTTATCTATTATTTTATCCACGATCTAACAAAACTTGTAATGATTGGTAATGGACTACTTGGACTAAGCCGATAATACTGCGCTCCTGCCTCGAGGTCAGAACAACAAAAATGTCTACATATGTGCATGATCATATTTATCAGCTATCCTACCATAGCACAGGCATTCAACCGCTCAAATTGGAATCAGACAGCCGTGTGTGGAGTCGTCTCAATTTGTTTCCTATTCAGTTCCTGGCCAACTTTTAGACTCAATTAAGAGTATCAAAAATTTTATGTTCAATATGTTTTGTGCGCAATATTTTCGCTGATACTCATCACTTCGGCCGGCAGCTATGTCACGCCACTCACGAGATCCCGGGTCCGCATAAAATGTGCATTAGTCTGAACAAATAAACGCTCACATCTTTTTGCCGCGAGATTTTCTCCTACGCAACAAAATGTGCGTGAAGATTACTCGGCGATACTGTAATAGATTTTATTTAGATAAAGTATTGTATGATAGTTGTGTATCTTTCGGGTTGTAAGTGTCGAGGAAGGCCAACAATCTCCTACCTCGCCCAAATAGGTTTTTTTTACATATTTATATTTGTAGCGCCAAAGACTTGCCGTTCGTGCCTTTTGAAATTTAAGATATTTTTCTCAGTTTGTAGCTAGACGTGGTTTATTTCGGGGGTTTTTTACTCGTTGTTGTGTAGGTCTGTTTGTTTTGTAAAATCGAGGTGTCTACGGCCAAACATGTAGGTCAGGCACTGACTAATAGGGAGTCAAGTGTCTTCGATAAGATCAACTCCATCATGCGAGATCCTTAACGGGGTGAGTAGAAAGCATCGAATGCCAATTATCTCTGTCCTTACTGACCCTATGTGATAAAAGATATCTGATTAAAAAGACATTAGGAAAATATGAGGTTTAATAAGCATTTCATTTTGCATAGCAATTGCAGCGGGCTATTAGTAGCTTTTCTATTACACGCCGCGTCGAGCCGGCGGTAACAAACTCGCAACCTAATTGGTTATTTCAATTAGGGTGGTAGCGGTTAGGGTTATTTTGCAAACTCCGTTACAACACAAATTCCAATTTGAGCCAGTCAAGTCGGGTTAGCGGTTGCGGAGAAATATTTTAATACATTATCAATTGAAAATATGCAGTGAAACACCGTAGTAGAGTTTGCTCCAGGCCTTTTGCGATTGTGAGAGAGGCTATGCCCAGTTGGAATATAAAAAGTGTTGAAGCCAGTCATAATTGTTATCAACCATTTTATTATTTCACTATAGGCCATATGCTTGTTCTGATAAAGACAGTGCTTAAAGCTCAACTGTACAATGCTCATATAAAGCTCATATAATATGTACATACTTTAGAAGGGTTATGAAGCATTCTAAGATAGGCAGATGATAAGATTGGCATTTAGTACTTTTGTTGAGTATTTATGGGCTATGGATAGCAGGTGAAAATAAAATATTATTTTAGCATTCAACAACTTTAACTACATCTAGTATTTCTAGTTCATATGTAAGTGTTGGTAACCCAACTTAAGACCGAATTTAAGATGTTAAAATTCTTCACTAACGCCTGTTTCCCGACATCTTGACAAATAATGCGCTTTTAATGTGTTAAAAATAAAACACCCTATTTTCCAAGTACGTCTCGAGTTGACTTTTCCGGTGCCTCCAACAACAGCCTTACAAAAAAACCCTGTACAGTCAAAATTGAAGTATACTGCGAGAAATTAGAATAAGCCGTTTTAAATAAGCAAAAGAATACAGAATTGTGCTCGAGTTTTACATATTTTTATGTACAATAAAAATTGTTTACCGTAAACATATGTACATATTATGTGTGTGTATGTTATATATTATATGCATAAATTATAGACGTATTATATGTATGTATAGAATAGTTATATATATTTATGTTTATATACATTTTTATACTAATTTTTGAAGATTTGTTGCAGCGTGTATTTCAACCTTTCATCGTCCTCCAAGGGTAGATTGGTAGAGAAGATCAAGAAAATATTAAGTCCACCCTTTGCAATCTCCTACGTTACAATAAACCGTAAATAAACAAATAGATAAATTCCAGGAGTCGGAACTGTACCGGCTAGGGAGCTTTGAGTGCATCTAGTCCATGGATGGCGCTCTACAATAATCAGTGATATTTTGAAAGAGAGCCGTTGTCTCATTTTTCAGGACTTTCATATTGCGTCCTTCAGTCGTGAAGGATATTTTTTATCGCTATCATTACCGTAAACACGTTTTCGTACAAAAAGCTCGTAATGTTGATGCTGCGGTATTTCAAATGCGTTTAAGTTAAGCAACTTACGGTCCGTTCGTTTTTTTGGGTGTAAGTCAAAATCTTTC
>DWQT01001547.1:0-16409 GCA_018244895.1 Myscelus amystis hages
TTACAAAGAGAAAGTGAAGAGCACTAAAGAAGAGCATATTTTACTATTACTTTCCCCATTAATACTCGTATTTATGATGTTGTCAAACACTTTTACAAAGAGTTTAACCCATTTTACTAAATTAAGTTATTTAGTTAATTGGTTTACGTCATGGCAATCTCATTTTTTTTTTACTTTTATGGTTTCTCTTCTTCTATTTTTAGCCATAAAGTAATTATTGTGTTACTTGTATATTTTCTTATAGTACTTAAACTTTTATAGAACAGAGTCATTAAATGTGGACATAAATTATTCGATATAAATCCATCATCATAACAATAGAATAAAATCGCAGTCCTTTGAACCTACGTCAGCGGGACTTCATAAATGTCATCGCGAAGTAATCGCGGTGATTGATGCAACGTATTGAATGTACGAGTAACTTGTAACAAATCATAGTATAATGCACCTTGTACTATACTACTGTAACTTTAACGTTGCGTATAAATAAATTAGGGTTAAAACAGGATTCTAAGAAATTTGTAAATTCGTTACATAAAAAAATCTTGTCTTGATAGTAGTAGATTCCACCTGATTTACTTTTATGGCAGATTCGGACTTTATAACCGCTGTGGAAGAATGGTTTATAAAATGTATTAAAAATTTTTGCTTTGAAAATCTAATTATTTTCTCCATTTAAGTCTTTCAAAATTACTTCAATTATTAAAATTATAATTGCACCTACAATACCTTTAAAACTGAATTTTAGATGTACCTATATCAAATAGAAGTATATAATCAAAGCTTAAATATTAATTAATTTTATTATCTTTTTCATTTGTTTGTTGAAGTACCAATCGAAGACACGTTTGTTAATGACCAGGTGTAATTAACCTAATCAAAATGTTTTAATTAATTCACATGTAATAGTTACACTAGCTGATAAAATCTCAAAGCATCAGCTGTTTGATGTAGTGACTGGTCGAATTTTTGATTGATGTGTATCTAATTGGTTATGATATTGATATTGAATATTAACATAAATAGGCTCTAGCTGCAGTTTATTTTTTATCCCACTTTTGAATAATCGGTTTGTCCAATTATTCCAACTTAAACTTATGTCTTAGGTACTCACAACAAACATAAATTATAGCTCACCAAAAATTTACGAAGTTTTTTTAAATGGACGTTCGTAGACAAAGTTTCGACGTTATAGTGAAATTTTTTTGCTAATTGACGACGACGACGACGATGTTGTCAGAACGCTCAAACATTAAAATGTAAAGTAGAATTTAACTTTCTTTATTCAGAAGGGAGCTATCCAAGCAATCCGGCAATACGTTCAATAAGACGTATAGGTTTCTGATGTTGGGTTTTGTTTAATCTTTCGCCGCCTTGCCAAGAACGTAATTTATTGAAGGTGGCGCAAGATCCTTTTCAAATCCATGTTGTATTTGCGTGCAATAGATACACTTTCGTGCCTCTTGAGAATCCAGTTGTAGGTGCATTAAATAGCTCAAGTCAATGTGAAATGAAGAATCTACTGAAATTGAACTGGTACTAAATATATTTCGTGAAGGAAGTAGAAAATAAAACAGCAAAATTCCTGAAAAGACAGCAATTTAATCTTCAAATAATTTTTTTCGGATGCTTGTATATTTAATTTTATCTATATCATATTCATTTATTTCTTTCTGTGCAGAGAATGTTGGAGAAAATTAACACGATCTAGGGTTGTCACTTGCGAGGTAAATTAAGCATGGTATGAGAGTATTCTTAGATCCACATCTAGTTTAAAACATCAGTATAATATTCGTGGTTTATAACATTGTTCACTTTTGGTCGTTGTATGCAGCTTGCATAAATTTTATAGAAAAAGAAAGAAACGCTAACAATTTTACAAACCCTAATATGATTAATAGGATCAGTCCGAGCGGAAGGAGCGACACGTGACGTAATAAAAGGAGCTTAGATTTGATATAATTCAACGCAGTGAACTGTAGTTTTGAGACCGCTTCTTTGAACTCTAAACAGATTAAAGTCGGTGACAAATTCCTATTGGAAGATAGACAGTGCCAGAGCTGTAAGAATACCATAACGTTTATGAAATCATTTGACTGATTCTTACGCACCTAGGCGACATAATACCTAATGAATATTATGGAAAGTGTTTATATAAGGTTGACGGTCGTTGTGAAGTGACAGCTTAGCGTTTTTATTTTTTTTTAATTATTATTTACCCTTTATTTTTTGTACATGGGCAGACTGTATACGGGCAGATATTAATACCCAATGGCATTCTCTACCAATCAATATTTTCTGAAAGTCAGTTCTGACCTCGCACCGATATAGCATCACTAATTACAATAGTGAAGGTAAAACATATAGCGGAAACCTGAACGCCGTAAAGCTTTCCATAATGTGATGTGTGAGATCTAAACTACACTTAGTCGGCGTGGCAGACTACGATCTTAAATATATCATTATTAAAGGCGGTCCATATCCAACGGTGGAACAACGCAACAAAAATGTGTTGGTGCGACTCGGTGAATGACCCCTCATTAAGTAATAATAAGAGCATATGTATATTGAGACAGGAACGCTAGCAATTGATCTTGTCATATAATTACTTTATCAAACAGCGTTTGCGATAACGCTATTTACACGGTCAAAACGAACACATTCTTATGATCGTGTCTCTTTAAGAATACGTTTAAAAAACTCAAATGACCGGTTCGAAAGTGTGCCTACGAGAGAGAACTGGAAAAGACAAGCCGTTACATAATTACTTAATTATTCAAAACTACACAATTCACTTCGATTTTGCGATGTTGTGTTCTGTAATTGGTATTCACGACAAAAAATCTTTTTAATTTCGGCGCTTGAAGAAAAATATCTAATGTTCAATCATTGTTGCTCCTAATATTACAATGTATAAAAGTTCGATTACATTAAAATTGAACCTACACCTAACAATAGGGTCTAAGATAAAAGATTGTAACGCAATAAAAGCTCCGGTTTAATATTTTTGGAATACTAATTAGATAGCTTTCCGATTAAAATGTGTAAATTAAATTACCTACAGTATTTGGAAATTACATTGCACTATCTTATCTATTTAATACTGAAGCCAGTGCTTGCTAAAAATGATAGTAAATGAAAAAACTTCATCATTCAATAATAATAACCGGAGTTGAAGCGTCGAGATAAAAGTACTAAGTTGTTAACATACGTCATTTACTGAAGTAATTATGGGTACCCATTGGATTCAGTAGGCCATAAACTTATAGGTCGGGTGTAAAACAAAAACTTGGCTTGCGTTTGTGGTCAAAGTTTCACCAACCCTGAACCCTCATTAGAGACGAGTTAAAAAAACTAAAGCCTCCATTGTTACGTTAACACAGAACTACATTTCGTTAATTGGCTCTACGGTGCTATTAATTACTTCGGTCAGTTACGGAAATTGTTTAATATGTACCTACCCGGTTGAAATTGTTTATAGCTAGTTTGTAGACTACATTCATGTAGATTATAAAGTGCTCATTAAAATTTCTATATAATTAATTTAGCTTAATATTATACATAAATATGCTCATAAACGGCACATATGGGATAAAGGTCTCTTCTAGTGGCAACGATATAATGGAATGCGTCTTTGTATTTAACATAAATACACAGTAGGAATACTGTAGTAGTAATAATAATATCTTCAAATAATGTAACATGTAATACATAACATGTTTAATATTAATAACACAATACATAATACTGACCAATAGGTCCAATTTCTGTCTTCTACATGCGTTCAATTGGGTTGCTAAGCTCGGAAAGAGGCAGGTTTACTATCTTCATTTATAAGTCCACTGACGATAATTTTAATAGTGGGCAAAGTAGAGTGTATCTTAACAATGAAAATATTTCAAAACCGAATAACGTTTTATCACGGAATGCGAACGCGGAAAACAATGCCCTGTATCTATGGTAGATACGGCAAAGAATACAACGGCTTTGAAAATTCAAAATGGCGTCTTTGCGTAATGAATTCGTATTGGTCAGTGGATGTTTTAAAGCTTCACAAAAATAATGTAATGAAAACAAAACAATAATTATATGCCTTAATACGTTACAAATAACTTTATTAGTTGTTATAATATAGTGTCTGCGCAAAATATAATCGTTAGCAAAATTAAACCGCCTCAAAATCTCTTTCCGTCGTATTTACGGTAACAAGCATAATATAATCTTATAAGTTCTAGTTCGATACCCCTTTAAAAAGGAGACGTGCTTGATTATTCAATATCGTATTTCTATACAAGACCTTTTTCTATAAGCTCTTCAAAACACTTGCATTTGTTCCTGCCATATGAATGGCAAAAGGGGTACCCTATGCGCATAAGAACTTGGGGAGATTTTTAAAACGAGTTTTCAATATACGAACGAATAAATATTAATCTTAAATAATAATACCTTTACGAGCCCTAATATTGAATAGCTAGTAACAACTGCAGAGAATCTACGTCACTGGATTCAGGACTATATATAATCACAAGATTCCGGATGGGAAATGGGAAAGGCGTGGGGAATACTCCACTGTTGAAAAGAACTGCTGTATATTTCTATATCGCCGTTTACAAATTCTATAATAATAATATAACTACAGATTATTACCAGCAAAGCACTCGAGAATCATGGTGAAGTAGGCTCCAGGCCTCTCGCAATGGTGGAAGACACACGTGCCCAACAATAGGACGTAAAAAGGGTTGCCACGTATATAGATACATTAGCAAGTGCGTATATTACTTTACTACGTTTATTTAAATAGAAAGATTGAAGAAAAGAATAATTACAATCAAATAAAAATCGACTGAACTTTTAAAATCATAAAAGTTTTATTACTATTTTAAAAGTTCAATAACATACGAGTATTTAACGATTAAGCTAAAACCGCTATAATCAAGATTTATTTATACACATCTAAATACAGAACGCTTAAAATCCAACAAAATATATTTTCTATCACAACGTTCTTATCGTGTATTTTTTTTGAAAAACTACTCAAAGTTAGTAAGAGAAAGTAATATTTACCATTGGTGCCGTTCAGTCCAATAAGAAGCAAATGCACAAAAACGAGAAGTACAAATTGGTTCCTTCCATTTATGGTGTTATCACACTCGTTAACACCGACATCCACCATACTGCCACCGAATTACACTTAATTTTCACACCATCGATTATTTACATGTTTAACATATCACTAAAATTAATTTTATCCACTTAAATCCTGGCCGAAGCGTGCATCTGCGTCCGTTAAATTTAAAAACTCATTCTATTGTATATTTTAAAAATTCGAATTCGATTGCGACTTCGATACGCGGCATTGCGTTCAAGAGCGTCCGGAACACGACCATCCAACTCCGAAGCTCGGATCGCACTATCGTGCCTCTTGGCTCCCTCCCTCATATCTGTTTACTCTCACCAAAATGGGGGGATACAAAGGCGCCGGCACGCTGATCTTATGGGATATTACAACTGTTTAACCTTATGTAAATAAACTTCGAGTGTAATGAACTTGTATGTCATATCCACGGCTCCGAACTTAGAATTAACCGACACTTTACTCAACAAGTCACGGACTGGACGATATCGTTAACTAATCTTCTCGTAAGTTTTACGTAATGCCGTTATTACTACCTTAAGCCCAAATTGTTTATTAATTCTTTTAAATCGTGCGATAAATTTCAAAAGCAACAATATTAAAAGAGAGGCACTACCACAATAAAATGAAGTATTTTTATTGCACTTACGTAAAGAAGCTTAACTATGATAAGCTACTTAATAGAGTCTCTCACAAAATTTTAAACCACCTACAATTGTTATTGCATCGTTCCCACCATATGGCCCTATGGATATCTGACCCGGTATCCCCTCGGATTTCTTAAAAGGCCATTGAAAAGGAAACGAAACAAAATACGGCTTATTTCATTTGACGTATTTGTCGAGTTAGCGCAAGCGCACCGGGCGGGCGCCGACAAAGGCGCTTTGCTTAAATAAAAAACGTTCTAATTTCAAACCGGTCGCCCCTCACCGCACGCGCTCCTGCGCATCCCTTGCCCATTATTATGCTGAAGAGGTCATTCACAGTTCGCACAATAGCACCCATACAACAGGGTACAAGTAATAGGCGAGGCTGGCGGCTTTTAAAACTTTTTTTGATTCTTTACTCATAAAATATTGTTTGGTAATAAACCAGGACGGGCTAATGACTGAACCCAAGGTGAAACGTGAACAGGACATTAACATTGTACCGGTGAAGCGCACCTCAGTTAATTGGATGAGACCGACAGAAAAATCCAGTGAAACAAAAAAGTACTTGTATAGGCAGAAAGCGTCTGTAACTAGCCGTCGGATACCATAAATGTAGTTACCAAATAGTTTCTATGAAGATTGGAATTATAATTAATGGAAACCTGTTAATATACATTTTTATGTGTATTTCTGTCCAATGAATCATTATTACAGCCTGTTACTAAACATGAAGATTCAAGAGCTATCAAATGTAATAAAATCGTATAAGAACCGTTGGCTTCTTACAAAAATTACTAAATGTTTAAATAAAGGCAAATAGCAAAAACACCTACAAAAACAACAGGAAGGTAGCGGGATAAAAATATTACACATGTAACTAGCCGCTGACAAAAGGTTAAGACTCAAATGCCCGGAGAATACCCTTAAGCGTCTCTGGACCTTTACCTTCATTTATCAAATTTCAGGGTTCGCCCAAAGTATCTAATGCCAGCATGAATAAAAAAACTTTCTGGTACCCCTAATGTCACCAGCGTCAGTAAATAAGCACATCATAGGCATACTGTTAGAGTCACGTAGGATATTTACAAAGAACTAAAATAACTCTCAAAGTTTGTACAACTACAAATCAATACTCGACTTGGCAATGAGATGACAAAATGCGAGAAAATTATTGGGTCATTCAATTTACATTTTGAAAGGACCCCGGCCGGCGCAGCGGAGATTAAAAGATAATTGCGTCAAGTCGTATTAATATTTAATATAAAAGCTCTCACAAGCTAATGGAAGAGACCCGATACTTCTCATTTCTCTTTAATTAAAGGTATCTGTTAACTGTCGAACTCTACCACTCTACCGTTTCAGGCGTTATCGAGAACATGCGTAGTAGCGACGACGAGTTTTAGTAAGACATTTGTATGCAAGTTGCTCGCTTTGGTTAGCCGTGACTCATTTAATTTCTCGAGGTAGGCACATCGTTTCGAAAGGTTTCTATCGATTAAGTTTTTTTTACGAAATTAATTTAATAGCACTTTTGAATATTATGGTTTTAATATACCTACAATGGAAGGTGAGAATTCTCAATTCTTTCTTAAGAAATTCTCAGTCTTGGTACATGAATTAAAATTAGTTTCAAGACCAAATATTACACTTGGTTGCTTGACACTTAAAATTAAACCATTAAAATTGGCATTAGTAACGTACCTACCTAATTTGAATGAACACGAAATTGTTTCAAACGCAACGATCAGTGACCTGAGATTTTTTGTGCTTCGGGAATGTACTTTAATAGACACTTTATCATTCCATTTTTGACGTGGACACAAAAAAAAAAACAATGAAAAAGTAATAAAATTGTGTCACGAACAACAGAACACCCGTTTTAATGCTCCGACATTTCCTCTTCTAGTACGACCGTACTCGTATATTGTCTAGGAGTTTTACAAAAATGAATATGCTATAACAAAGTAAATTTGGTACATTCGTAATCGGTGTGGAAAAGCAGTAGCCATACGGATGTCGGTAGCTCGTTACGTGCCTATACTCGTAATGGACGGGAACGACCAGTCAATATTGGACCACCACGGTACCAACACAATACTCTTTTCAAAAGCACAAACTTGGCAAACGTGGAGGCAGAATAGCGCTTGTTATACTGGAGTCTTAGTATTTTATTGTCTGCTACCAGAAAATCCATAAAACGAACCAACCTTGGAATATGTAAATAGAGCCGTATAGAAGATTGTGATGCGTAATGTTTTATTTGAAAGTTTTAAAATGTCTTATCCGATTCTCATCAATGGTTGATATCGATACCGCCGCCATTTTCAGAAAACAGACCACAAATATTATCATTAACCATAAATTTAAATAAAACAGACAACGTCAGATAAATATAGTAAATGTGCAATAACACCTACACGTATAATTTGGCTAAAATACGAGTATAGATCGATGATTGAGCTTAAAAAAGTCACTTACCAGCTGCAAGTGAAGTCTTATTTAATCGCATGCCCATTTTTTATTAATAAATGACTGTAAGGAATAGTATTCATAACGTATTAGAAAGAAAGAAAGCAATTAGGTATAGCCTTATCAACATAAACGGTCACCTACAACGAGGTAAGAAAAAAATTATTGATATGTTTACAAGATATACCAATTATAAGATAACAAGCTTCAGCTTCGCGCGCGTTAAATTATTATTTACGACATAACATTAGAAATCTCACAAATAACAGTATTTGTCTATTATATAATGGGTGTTGTTATACATACAAACCTTCCTCTGGAGTCACTCTATCCATTTAAAAAAACCGCATCAAAATCCGTTGCGTAGTTGGAAAGATCTACGCATACATAGGGACAGGAAAAAAAAGCGACTTTGTTTTATACTATGTAAAGAAGTGATTGATATACATTTTCAGATGCTATCATGATAACGTACAATACCAAATCCAAAATCATTAATCACGGCAGCAAAACAAAACCTAGGGCATACGATGACAGCTGTTTCTATTCTCAGTGGCGCAGTTCAGAGAACGCGGCGCGGTGGTCCCGACACTTCAACGGGACGATGTGTCCGACGCCGAACGACATCGATACTATCTTTATGATACTAGGAAAGATAAATGTTCGCGTTGCCCGGTCTATCGTTAGGATATCGCAGTTCGTAGATACAAAATCACACAGTGCACCTAAAGTATCGTAACAGACAATACTAAGGATAAAGAGTAACATGCTCATTACCGGCATAAAAGCATGCTAGTATCGAGCAATTGGTAATTAGTAGCATGTTTCTGCGTATTTTGCGACAGATAAAATTAGTCGTTGTTAGCATGCTTTTTACTAACATGTATATGTGTGCTATATACGAGTATGTATCCGATACTTTTGATAGATTCGTTTAATTTTTCTTGCGTCATTGTGCCATGACTGGCTGGTAACTTATAATGTTATTGTTAAGAATGTATAGCGTTCTCAACTGCTATTTTATTTTTTTCCGCAGTTTCGCTTTAACTTACTATACGACGTGGGAATTTATCCTCAATAGATACGGTGTAAGTATACCGCGCGTGGAACCCTACACTTCAATGATCGCGACACTGATCTCGATATGTCTGAAGTCGAACGACATCGATACTATCTTTACGATACTGGAAAAGATAAATTGGCACTTCGCAGAATCTTTTGTTGGAATATCGGCATTATTGTCGAACATACTATCCAAGGGATACAACAATAGCGTAGGATTAATATCAGAAAGCATTTTTTAAAAAAGCATTTAAATGTGCCGATAGCAAGAAACCGACTGAATTACGAGTACATCATACGTACATTTTGTTCCATTTGTAAGTTGTATATGTTCATTTTAATAGTAAATAATCTGACCAAAAATGCTGTAGCCGGAAATGAGTTGGTGTACAAAGAGGACCCTGTGTTGTGCTGTCTAAAGTGAACCCTATAAAATTCCGTATTTATCCTAACGCCAGTGGAGGACTTTATTTGACCGGAACCAATCCTAGGTGTAAATTCAGGTCATGATCGTCACAAGAGCTCACGTTCACGAGTACTGTCAAAAAGGAATATGAAACAGATAGAATTGTTAATCCGAAACATAAAACAATTGTCATTAACAACAAATTCCTCACATACTCCAAACCTAGTAAAAAGCAAAAGTGACAATCGAAGGCGACTACCGTTTTAGCGCTGCGCAAAAACGCTGCGTTCTGAACGCACATCAACATATACCTTTGCACGTAACAATGGCACCCTTCACAATCAAATTTGAACCTTCTGTATAGTGCAGTAAAGGCCTTTGACTACGCCTTTGTGACTTGAAAAAACGGATAGCTCCTTCGTCGTACCCATTGATTGATGAGCGGACAACTGCTGTGTTTTGCATTCAGCTATTTACGGGTATTTCCTCCGCTTAACCCGTCTGCCATCAAGTGATTAATGGCAGTCAACGCCACCTATTAGAGTAGCTGAGGTGGCTGGATATATGCTTCGCTTCATATGGAGGGAAGCGAGGATTTCAGCCTTGTCGCATTCATAGATAAAAGGAATTCAGTTGCATTTGCCATTTATTAAGGATAGCGAGCGCTCAAATCTTCTCCGTTTTCTCTTCAAGTTTAAACAATGATTAAGCGTATGTGGGATTGCAGTTGAAAGTAAAGCATTTATCTTTGTACGCCCTTGTTTCTGAGAATTGGTTGTGTTTTAGCAAATTAAAAATGTAACTGGAAACCGAACCGTATTTGGAGTCTGTTGTTGACAAATAAATTTAATTGACTAATGAACAGTGAATGACGAACTTATAAATATATAGCAATATAATATGTTCATATTGAATGTGTAACAACTTAAAATTTGGACCGATTTTACAGAACGTTGCTCACGTAAAATATATTTAACGATAAAGGAAACAATCATATAAACGTACTAAATTTAAAAATGTGTACCGTGTTAGTATAGCTGTATCATTAAATCTGAAAATGTAAGAACAATTTGAACCTGGTCTCATATATTATTTCAGCAGCACTTGAGTTCTTTTCAATCATAAATTAAATGCGGCTCAGTAATAAGGGTCGGTCGGCACCGGCGCCTCTGCCCACGCGGCGGTGCCTGCGCCCGATAGTACGCAACCTGCTAATCTCTAAACTCGCAACGTGAGTGGCGTAACCTACAATAGATAAACGTCAGAAATTGAAACAGTAGGACCGAGTGTTTGATTTATAAAACATTTTTTCAAAGAGGACAGATTTTGATCGGCAGTTTAAAATAAATGAATTCCCATTAACTTGTTAGGAATTTAAAGGAATTGCTAACTGTTCTAACTACGCAGTACCCGCATCAAATTCGACTGGCTGCTTAATAAGCTCTTGGCAATTTGTACTTTAATAGAAAATCCAGTTCTTCCAAGCTCACACAGATTAATTAGACAATATGAAACAATGGTTTTGTATCAAATATTTAATTATCTCATTATACGGTTATTAAGCTTTTAGTAGTGAAATTTAATCTAATAATTAAATGTTATTTTGTATATGTTTAATAACTGTTTTTTTAACAAAGATAAAGACATTTATTTGTACAAATTTGGGTACATGTAAAGATGTTACAAAGTTATTGGTTCAAACCATATTTTGCATTTTACGGCGTACAAATTTGAGAAATATACCTACAGGTAAATATTTTTTATTACATAATTACTTATTACTTTTCATCGATATATTCCCAGGGCCCAACACCACCGGCCACCGCGCGGCATCGGCGCCGTCGCCTACGCACCGCTCGCTGCGCCCAATAAGTACGCAACCTGTTAATACCTGCGAAACTTGCCGCATGATTGGTGTAAGTTACAAAGAATTAGAAAGTAATAAGCATAGTAATAACAAATGTAAAGTATGAAATTTAAGCATTAATAGGCAAATCAGCGAACTTTTCTATTATCAATTTGAATAAGTGCTCTAAAGACATTGCTATTACTGCGGTATTCTTGCCTTTTGCTAATAAAGTTTTTCAATAGTTCAAGCTGAAATAAATTTGTTCATAAACTTAAGACACTAGTTAGTACTGATAATATATTATCAAACTTCGCTATTCTAAAGATTCCCAGGAAATACGATAGCATGTAACAGGTACATTATGTTACGCTGTAAAATGTTAAACACTATTTCGCGCTGGAACAGGTAAGAGGTCTAGGTCAACTTTGCGTTTCGTGCGCTCACAAACAAAAGAACGTCGGAACTCAGAGACCATTTAAATTAATTGGGCGTTAACCCTTTTGGCCTGCCCGCTCGTCGCCTAATGTTAGCAACCTCAAAAGGAGCGTGGGTCTAACCGGCCCGTCGTAACTCAGCTTCATTCTAGTTTCGCATACCTACATTCATATTTAAATTGCGCTGATCAACAACTCTAGAACAAATTTTGTTATGACTCAGCTGTAAATTAACGTTATTTATAGAGCATTTGCGATTTCAACGCTTGGAAATAATTATAATACAGCCAGTTTCTAAACTAAGTACCTCAAAACAATTCAATCTGGCTTATATCAAAGATCTTAAGAAACAATTGAGATCGGTAAATTTATGAATAAAACCAGAATTTAAAAGACAAGGATTAAGCAAATTGCTCAAGGGTATTGTAACATACTATTAGTCCCCAAAGAAAGCGTTGTATTATTTACTTTTCTTAATTTCAGTTTGTGAAGTACATTCGCGTTTACTTCACGGTTTACTGGATATCATATATCGTGCTCTCATTTGTTACGATTTTCTTACTTTATAAATCAGTACCTTTCTGTTACGTATATAAATATTTAATTCCTGATAAAGACAAGCCTTGGGTGACAAACGAACCCTTATGTCACGTTATCAGTTTTTGCTTATCTGCCAAAAATAGTTTTGTACACATAGAGGAAGTAAAACTGTCTGGCAATACGTCGTTGGCACATTTACGAGGGTCGAGCGCTGCTTACAGACGTACTAAAACTTGTGCGCTAAGTTTAAGCGCTTTATTTTAATTTTCCTCGCACACCCGGTCCTGGAGAAAAAAAACGTTAACTACTTACTACTTAGCACGTACTGGAAATAAAAGTGCATTTTTTTAGCAACGAGCGCTTAACGATTCTTGTATTCCGTTTTGCGCTTTCATTATCTGTGAACTGCATTTATTGTTCCGCTTAAAACGGATCGCCAAGTAATTGTATGTAAATCGTTTAACTACTTTTTGTTTAATAGTATTTTTTTGCTCGTCACTAAGGTTTTGTTTCTAAGAAAATTGTAACGCAGTGCGCAACCTATTAAGCTACAATACTTTAGAACTATAAGCACCTTCATTGTACCAGGGAGTGGTAAAAATAAATAGACTAATAATTTTAAATATTTTTACAAAAAAAATAGACCGCGAATTGCTTTTAGAAGTGTAGAAAAAAAATTACCAAATAAAGTATCTATCCTACAAATTCACTAGAATGTCAAACAAAATAAAATATAGTAATTAATACCCGAATCCTAAACTAAAACCCGATATTCTTATTCGAGGCATAACTCAATGCATACAATTACGATACAGGAATATTTCATGAGGTTAGTTAAATGAGTCTCGTCTCTCGTAAACACTTATTTTACCCATTACCAACCCGTCAACGTCATTGTCAGCCTTTAATGTTCGTTCTTCGCCGCGGTTAACCGTTCGCGCTTTACCGGCTTTAAACGCTGCCTCAAAATGTGTTATTACCTAAACAACACCTCGTACTATTTAATTACAGTTTAAACGTCTTTTAGTCTCTACCTGCTCATCCCCGCACCCTATTAAAACTTACAATTGCCTTGAAAAGCCTGGATAAGTTGTTTGAATGAACTATGAATCTAAATTTTTTTAATAATTGTAAGTAAATCTGAAGTCACTAACCTAAATAGTAATAATAAAAAGTTCAACAGGATATGTAAATGGCTATTTATTAATAAAATGTCCCACCAAATATTTGATTTGATTTATAAAACCGCGCATTCACATTGTAGTCATAAATAACATCGGTTAGAAAATGGAACGTTCTTCTAAACTGCTGCGTCAGTAAAATTTTTCTATCCACATTTATAGTCGATGCACATAACCATTCTTTCGATACTTACTTCCCGACGTGTCCCACTGAGCATGAATATACGATAGACGATACTTCACAGATATATAAATAAATTGTGCAGATTATAGCCAATATTAAATGACAAGAAGGTATTTTATTTCATCCTCTGATCTCCATAGTGGTTATGACTAAGTTCCATTATTCAACGTTTGCACCTAATAAATCTAATAAGAGCATGTTAAGCGCTGAAATGTTTCTCATTAACATGTTATACGTTAATCACAGGTTAGTGCTTCTCGAAACGGTGTAATAATAATATTTTATGCGTTACTTAAAACGGTATCAATAAAGATCTTCCTGGTTCCTCGAACGCTGGAACTGTTGGTGTCCTCGGGCGTTCATGTAACTTAGGGCACAATGGCCAGTGACAATTGCAGGCAAAAACTCCAAAAGCGGCAAGAATTTCCCGATGGGGCCGTAAAGAGTTTGGGAACCGAAATTCTGGCGCTCTACGAAGATCGCTATGCAAGCTACAAAGGATTATTTTTCTTTATTATCTTTTAACTACATTGACTTAAAGTGTTCGTACACATTGTTATATAAGTATCTTTTACTCCAAGGTTCTATCGTTCTACCTGTATCTCGCCAGTCGTTAACGGTTCGACCCGGGACTTGCATATACGGGCCATCTCCTGCGAGTTACGATCTGTCCCATCCTATTGTCCCAACTGGCTGAGCCATTGTCCCAGCTGCTTGTATGCCACGATTATTACCGTTGTTATGTGATAAGAAATCCTACAGTTGGACACGAATCAATTCCACGATGACAAAGCCCGTTAAACTCGTGTCTTTTGTGTACTGTGTTTTGAATGAATAAATCCGGTTTTCTTATTTTAGTCAACAATGAATTATGTTATTTTCGTTTGTGGAAGCTTTTTGTGTTTTTTTTGGTGTTGTTATAATTTTTATTTCCATTCAAGAAATATATTGTTATGGCATGAAATCTTTTCAGTACATTTTATAGCAGGTATTGTACGAGTACATAACAAATTTATATTCCAATTCGACTTTCAACTTTTTAATCAGCGTAAACACAAAGTAATCTTTGATACGCTATTTTATTACATCGGCCTTTGCTAAGGGCTTACGGAATAGTAGCCTTTATTGAAAGCAATAAAACATCTGACAGAAAAAGAAACGTTATAGAAACGTTATGGAAAAAAAACGAAAATTATTTTCTTGTGGTTACTCCTGATTATAGGAATGTCGTCTTTTGTCCTGGAGTATTTCTAATATTTTTGCACTATTTTTTTCTCTCAATTACTACTCGTATATTATAACGTTTTCGCACCTAATTATTTCTGGTTGCCCGTAAGGCGTAGAGTATACCTTTCTATTTCAAAATCTCCCAATTTAAGAATATAGACTTCACAAAACAATCCCTAATACGTATTTGGGTTGGATCTCATAATGTATCACAACAAGTCAGAAAAACCTCTACGTATATTATTTTGGCCATAGAAATCAGGCGTTACCGAGTTTTTTACGTTTTAATACACATAAAGGCGGTTAATTTTATTCTTCAAGTATCCCTTAAAAATCCCTAACGTCCACTGAAATATTTTTAATTAAAACGAGAAGTTGGGGCCGACATACAAATCCGGCTTACCTCGCCCGGGATAGAAACTTTCCTTTATAAAAACCGCTTTTCAATACTCATTGCTTGTGAAGATCGTTTTAAACTCAATATTGCAAGGAACCAATACATAAGTACAGGAAATAGCGTTGGTTTGAGTCTGCAAGTTGCGGAAATTGAAATGTTGAATACTAAATCGCTACCAATTTAATTCTTCTTGCTGTTCGGTTTTAGCGAGCGTCGCATAATAAATATTTATACGTCATGCTTGAGAAATAAAACGGATATATTTATTAAAATGCTTCTGTTTGTCTCAGCGCTCAAATCAAAACAATTTGACGTAAATGGAATTCATAAAATTTTCATATTTACACTAATGTAAGGAATTCTCGTACATTTAACGTTACATTATTTTACCCACACTATAATAATTTTGTGTTATTATATATTAATATTATAATGTCTTCAAATACCATTTGAACCTAAAGTAGACGGAGTCTGTATTATTGGCAAAAGACAGCTAACAATTTACATTTGTAAATTTTTAATTATACCTAAACATAGAGACATTTTTAACCTGTACTTACCCTTATTTTTAAATACACAAACACTTGTGTCTTTATCGAACCCCCGCCGCAATAGGTTCACTAACCAGACTGGTCGATTATAACAAAGAACGACTCTCACAAGAATGTTATAATGAATAAATATCAGAGTTCTTTGTTATTGAGTACAATGTTTTAACGTAAACGTTAAATTAAAACGGGTTGCTCATAATATAATGCATACAACAAGATACTTTGAGACTTTTACATTGCTCACCTAAACTGTAATGTATCATCTCTGAACAATGCCTGCGGCGCCAGTCTGAAACAATAGAGAACTCCAGGATAAGGAAGGAAT
>DWQT01001548.1:0-16396 GCA_018244895.1 Myscelus amystis hages
CGTATTTATCATACAAATATTTGTCCTGGATGGGAATCGAACCTACCACCCCCGCACATTCACTACCCACTGAACACCAAACCATAGATTACGTACCGTCAGCAATCCGGTTATGTACATATATTGAAAATTTCGTAGACTAATAACTAGCGTCGCAATTTGCAAGCGAAGTCGCGGAGCAGAGACTGTGTTTTAATAACATCGGCGCTGGAGGCGACATGTATATTAAAATATGCTTGCATATCTATGTATAGGTTTTATGCTAATGTAAGTGCAATTTACAAGGCAAAGCCCTTGCGCTTGGTACATTAAAAAGTATATCACTTTCTCTTTCTTTCTTATCAATAGAAGTAGCCTAAATTACTCCTTAGTATACACATAAGTCCAAATATCTGCTGTCCACTTACCATATTACGGGTATTTATTGATTATTTTGGTATCAGGTAGCCGTGTGTGGAATTTTCCCAAATTATTATTAGAGCTTTGAACTTTATATGGGAACGTTGTAGCACCTAACTATTGAGTTGCCCTTAAATGGTTCTATCGGGGTCAATATTTATCTTTTTTACAAGATTTCATTTAACTTAACATGTTTATAGGTAAAAAAATTAAAACTTGCTATTCATTATTTAAGCACTTCTAGAGATTTTATTGAGGCTATATTTAGTAAAAGCATTACTTTGGATATCAATATACGATAAGCAAATGACCCGTTCTAAATCCAATATGGCTGACTGTCAAAAATTGGCGGGCTTATTATTTTTTATACAATCCCATGAAATGGGTATCAAATGAAACGGCTCGTTACGGAGAATACGAAAAATGAAATGACGTCACTATCAATGCAAAATGGCGGACAGAAATCTCCTTTTTATCCAGTAATGTTATTCCGAACTCAACTCTGAAGAACTTGCTGAAGTTAGTCACAGGTGTGTTGCTCGAAACGACTTTATCGGAACGATTCATCTTGACGTGTTTGGCTAAAAGATAAAAGACAAAAGACGACGCCGAACAATTTCGCGCGCCACACGAAAGATAATCCACGGTTGCCAGCGAATATGTCCCCGCGTGCAAATAACTTCGCGGTTTTGTCGATTCTGCTCTGTATACATCCAGCTTAGCGGGTTACCCCAAAAAATAGGTGAGGAAAAAAAATTGGAAGGCAATTCGCACTCGGTTATGTCGGTTGGGGAAAGGTGGAAAAACTTCTGAATGGAAGCGCGTGGGAGCGCCAGGAAAAGTTTTACGCCAGTTTTTATTCCCAACGATCCCCGTTTTGATGTATACGTACAGCTTTCTTCTTTTAATGTCGGTTGCTTTTTAAATTTTACGATTATTTCTGTTGTTTCGGCGCATTCAATGCTTGTTTTTGTTTTGTAAATGAACATTATCATTTCGTATCAAAATTATGTGTTAACAAAAATATGTTGATTTATATCCTTTTTCATCCGTTATCGAGATTGAAAAAACCATCAATGCGTGTTTGAATAAATAAGGCATCATCTCTCCACTATATGCGTCGTTTCTGCATTTATTATTGATTTAAATACAAAAGGTGAATAATTTGACAAGTGCCTACTACATAAATTGATATTTCATTTACTTTGCTAAAAGTTGAAATAAAGTTTAGCAATAAAAAAGTTAAAAATGAAAGCTTTTCAAAAAGGCATTTTGCACTTGTCAACTTATTCACGCGCTTATGCAAAACAGAATATTGAATTTCTTTAAAAGATAAAGCATATCATAGTCTCGTGATAATGAAGAGTATAATGTCGACCCGTGAAGGTTCTTGAATAAATTTCGAGTGTGGGTGGTGTCTCTTTGTTTCTTATTTTCTTACATTCATTTTTTCATTAAGGAATGTAAATTCGATGTCCTCGAGTGAATCGTTTTAATATTCAGACAATATTGCTGAATAAAATTGTCCCGGATTTACGCTGGGATAACTTTGGGCTTGATGCTTATAAGAAAAATGTAATGTCTTTTTTTAATAAAGAAAATAATGAGGTGGGTATATTTTTTTGCTCAAAGAAATCTTAACTCACTTGGGATTCTTGTGGAGTAAGTGCTGGCTGACAAAAGTAAATTAATTATTGTTTCGTTTAAGAATTGTCGTCGGTTGAGAACAATTAGTTGCCGACTCGCCTCTGTGTACAGTGGTTACTAGTGCTGACTGCTGAGTTGGAGGCCGTGGGTTCGATTCCCAGCCATGCCAAACATTTGTATTAACATTTCTATTGTGTATGGGTATACAATAATCTTTCATTTAATTATTTAATCATCTATTCTTTATAAAGTTACTCATTTAATGTGTTGATTTACGATATTAATTTCGAAAGTTAAAAAATCGTAAACCGCAATCAGTCGCGTCAGGAAATAAATTTATCTTTAGACTGAGCTTACTGAGATGTCTAGGCTATAAAAAGTTCCACGCTCCCCTAACAAGTCTAAGGAATGTTGCTTTTATGCGAGCTTTGCGAATGACTCTTAACATTTTACTGTATTCATATTTACAATCGCTTAACAACACGAGTACCTGCCGGATCTGAACAAAACAATCTCATACAAAAGCTCCGAACTTCTATTAAATAGTTTCAAAACATATTGAAACACGTGGCCAAACAAAAACGCGGGAACACTCAATTGGCGCAACGATTGTACTAAATAAAACGCGTACCATGTGGTCACTCCGGTCACAGTAGACCGCTAACTTCATACTACTCCGTCCGATCGTACCTCTCTTTCGCACCTAAGATTCTCCATTCAAATTTTATCTGACCTTTCTTTCCCTCGCGTGCGCTTCAGTCGTCAACAGGACGCCACGCGAGGTGGACGTGTCGATCGTTTATCGTCTCGCGCGTCAACTTTCGTGAAAAAAACTTGGTCCAAACTTTTTCTTCGTCGCGAGCCAGCAGTGTGTGACCGCGTGAAATCGAGTGTTGTGTGTGATATACGTTTACAAATAAATAATAATTTCATCACGCAGTGCATTTTGGAATGTCGCAAACGTCTCAGTGTACAAATAGTGTTTCTAAGTGAGCGGATTTTTTCACGGTTGGTTTTTAATTTTGTTTTCTTATCAGTCACATAGCTTCGACGTGGCCGATTCGTTATCGATAAACTTATCGTTCACTTGGAAAGCGTATAGATATACAACCTGTAATAAACGGTGGTAGGCTCATATATTCATTTATGCCGCAAAACAGCAATCGTTTCACTGTAATCCAAATCCAAGGATGCAATTATACGAAAGATTAAATCTATACCGGACTTTGTGGTTTGATGGATTACGTTATAGACTTTGTAATTGTAACTTAAAGCGTGACCTCAGTTCTGTCGGGTTCACTATAGGGACACACGAGAAGCATAGCGAAACTATTCGCCGCTCAACTTAAATAGGAATATGCAAATACCCGCACAAATGTAGCAAGGCTATTGGTATCGGCTCCGTAGCCAGTTGTGTCAATAGCGTGGTTTTACGAGACATTGTTTTCAGCGGGACCGTGACAAAATGACTATTGCTTACACATAATGGGGATATGAAGTTAAAGCGAATCAGTCGTGAACTCGGTGTTTTTTTGTTTTCTAAAAGCGTATTTTTCTTTTTTGTAAAAGCGACCAGTTTTTTTTCGCACAATGTGTAATAAAAATCATGAGTTAGGGTGCCGTAGTTGGGGGCCAAGTTTGTGTTATAAAAAACATATATATTATTTGTTATGGTATATTTAAAGATTTGCATATTGTTCTTGGCTGTAATGTTAAAGGTTAGCATCGTGAGGAAATCTATAAGCCTTGGAGTACTGCAGTCTCTAATGCCTTTGAGCAGCCTTACAATCTGATAGGTGGACATGGAAAGGTTTAATGATGATGTAATCCTTATAAATTTCCAAAACTATAGCACTCAATGCAAGAAGGAATGGGCGTATCTGACAATATCGTACAGGGACATCTGATGATACATTAGGCAGACCTTGTGCTGTGCAACCGGACAACCGATAAACTATATATGTACTTTAAACAACACTATTACACATAGATAGATAACAAATATATGTCAAACAAATTTTTAGTGGTTGATAAAGCATTAACAACTCTTAAGAAGCAATAGACCAGTAGCCCAATCATGTGTTAAGTATACTTTAACTATTAATATACAAATGCGCTGTCTTAAACGCCGTTAGCACTTACAATTGCGATCATTAGCGTGATAATGGATTCATTAGCACGTCTTTTTCAAGGACATGTTTAATACTATTATCATTAACCATGTAGTTTGATTCTCGCCGACAGCGTTCGTGGTACAGGTATAAGTAAGATGCTTTATATTAAACGATAGTATGTTGTAAAGGGAATGGTCCGATATTTGGGAAATCTGGAAAGAATGGATGATGAAAGAATGACAAATTAGATACACGTACAATTCGAGTGATGACCAAACAGATCACTTACTGCCTGATGAGGGAGTCACGAGTCTCCAAAACCGGTGAGTAGGTGTGCAAGTGTGATGAAAGTAGAAAAAGTACACCAGATTATTAAGGATAGAAATATTTAGCTCTCATTGCTTTCTGCCGACCGCTTTAGTCATCTGGCGTGATGTTATAATAATAATCTCATTGATTATTACGTAGTTGAAGGATATTGGCTAGATTAATACTTAATAATACCTATGTCTTACCTAATACCTATGTCTTACCTTTGATTTAGAAATGTATCTAATTACAGTTAATTTCGATATCTAAGACTAAGAATTGGTATACCATTAATGGTAAAGTATACATTATTTATTTGTGTTAACACAAGTAGGTACCTACAGCCGTTCCAATGGCGTAACAATACAATATTAACGATATATTTTGATTTATTACAATCAAAGATTACCAAAAGAAATATAATTATTACAGATATTACAATAAAAAACTTGGCGCACAAATACACGGTACACGTATCGTTGGTTTAAACTATTTATTTAAATATCCCAAACCTATAGCGGTGCAACCCCAAAGAGAATAGCCGAAGACGCGACCGCCTGTGCACGATTTATTTCCATCAGTCGGTTTATGGTGTCGCCAGTACTATCAACCAGCGCTATATAGCCAGTTTATTGTATAACTAGCTGACTCGGCAAACGTTGCTTTGCCATATAAATGATTACTATAAAAAAGGTTATAGTGAGTCAACCTCAAAAGCTAGGCATATGCTGCCGCCGACTTTTTAAAAGGGGAACAATTTCGTACCTACTACATTATTTTTGCGTAAGGAGAGCTATAAAAAAATCCCGTTTTTGCAACGTTTTTTAGTGATACTCCACTACTATTACTCGTAGCGTAATGTTATATATCCTATATCATTCAATAAATGGACTATTTAACACGAAAATAAGTTTTAAATTCGAACCAGTACTTTCTGAGATTAGCGCGGTCAAACAAACGAAATCTTCGGCTTTCTAATATTAATGATCGCCCTTTACCCTAGTTCAAGTTCAAATTCAAATTCAAATTGTTTTATTAATTATAAGGTACATACATACACTTAATGAAAGTCATGTTTCAGTTATCATACTTCGGCTTTGTGCGCCCTTCAGGCTATGGTAGACCGGGTATGGTAGTTTGTAGTATTATCTATGGTTAGGTGCGTAAAAGTTCCTCGTATGTTCATCAACCGTTGCATTTCGTTACCTGGAGATACAATGCTTTTTTTATAAGACTGGGACAAATTATTAACAAAAAGATTGTTCGTAGGGTAACGGTAACTCATAGCGCAAAATTCCATACATTTTTTTTATATAAGGCTCAGTAGTTTCAAGATATAACCAATTATCTATTGTTTATTGCTGCTGCTGTTTTCATTCGCGAGCCGTTCTTAGCAAGTAACAGTTGTCAACGAGGTCATTGACATTGCTATTGTTAGTGTGTATTCGTACGCGTAATACACGTTTGTACACCTCGTAGCTGGCCGCGGTCACATCAAAGTTAAACACGCACCTAACTCTCGTACTGACCATCCGTAGCCCCCATGCCCATATCCCGTAAACTTTAGAGAAAACGCTCCCTTGGAAACTTCTGCGTTTGTTGAAAAGTAACATTGTTTAAATTCCACTATTTGAAAAGAAATTTTGTCTCAAGGAAGCACATTAAGTATTATGTACAGTTAGAATAAGTAAAATACCCAGATGAATGTATTTCGGGTTTATTAAAGCATTGGACAATGTATCATTTTTAAGAACACAAGGCAAATGACAAAAGAAATTGAATTCTTTAAAGACCAAGAAAAATACAAGGTAATATTTCAGAGATAACCCCCGAGTTACATGACAAAATCAGATAATCATATCAGTCAGCGCAAACGATACATCATTGTTTGAACCCAATACATGCTTCTCGAAGGTAGTGATAAGAGAAAGTACCCAAGAATAAAATACGAATTACTTTCACGTGTAAGTCTGAACAATACCAAACAATATCTGACAAATTTAACAATGCCCGAGCTAACATTAGTATCTTTAGCCGCCTTGACATTCGATATAACAATAAAACGACGCAAACAATGAAACCGAGACGTTTCTTTACTCGAATGTCCTTTTAAATTTGTAATACAAGAAATTTATTGCACCATCATCTTGAGGCCTTCGAATGGAGCGTTCGTAAGAAATAGATTAACTGGCACAATATTCGTCCTATTATTATGAACTCGCCTATAAAAAGAACAGAAAAAGACAGTTAAACCGCGAGCAATTTTTATATTTAATGCCAAGCATTTTACCGATGCCTCGATTTAATTCATAATTGACCAATCAATAACGATAATGACGTGATAATTCGACCAATCAGAGATCAGGAATGTAATTCACGCGGTTTGATTGGTCTGGCTGGCGATATTTAAATTAGTTTCTGTTACAATTGCGCAACGCTATCACATGTCAATTTCTGCGTAACGTAGCGGCTAGTTATCAATCATGGTCGCGTCAGATGTTGAATGATGTATCAGTTTACTGAACCGCGAATAGTTTATATTTATAATTAGCAGCCAGACACTAGCATATGTTAGTGGGATTATTTTAGGCTATTTTTATTGTTATTCTGGACACGGTAACCATGCAGTGAGTGGAACATCTAGAAAATCTGCAAATCTTTGAGTATGTTATGAAGCATATAATGTTTTTAGGCTGTTAATCTTAAAGCCTTCGCGCTATGGGAAGAGACACGTGTCGAAGCGTAGAACAATAGATAGGTTGAGAATGTAATACAACCTATGCCTTGTTATAGATAAAGGTATTGAGATCAAAGTAGTAATTAGGGCGAATGGCCTTTGAGAGTTCGAGAAAGCTATTAAGTAGGTCCGTCTTTAGGAAAATTATTTAGAAAGCGAACTTAATC
Source organism: Myscelus amystis hages (assembly GCA_018244895.1). Lineage (NCBI taxonomy): Eukaryota > Metazoa > Arthropoda > Insecta > Lepidoptera > Hesperiidae > Myscelus > Myscelus amystis. The sequence continues at coordinate 7,374 of DWQT01001548.1, forward strand.
AGCAACGCTTTATTGGGCAAAGATGGCCTCTCAAGGTTTCGTGTTTCATTTTTCCTATTGAATGATATTAAAGTCGGCAGAAACGTGGTAGTTAGACCGTATTTTTTACCCACTTGATATTTTAAAACATTTCCTCTAGCTACAAAGACTGGGCTTGCATCGAGCCTCCGTTTCATTATGAATGTCAAAGATAGCTATTCCAAATACTTGCGAGTCGTTTGATGTTTCATATTACAATGGCTCTGAGTTCGTGCATTAAAAGGTTTGTGTTATTTTCCCTCGTGTTGCTCCCCAAATTGACCATCTACCATAAAATCCTTGTCATCTTCAACTGTGACTAACGAAAGTGTTTAAGTTCTTACAACTTTTATAAACCAGCTGTTTAATTTTTATCACCTTTCTGATCGGATCTTACTGAAAAAAGAATTGAAAACAAATATACAATTTAGAAACATTTTTTGGCGTCACGTTTTTTGTACCACAAACATGTGATTAAAGGGACTAAATAAACATTAAATGGAAACAAGGCTGAAGAAAAAACTAAGGCTTTCGACTATTTTTTACTTTCAATTGAAATAGAAACCTAAACCTACCTACTATTTTGGTGAACAGTTTTTCTGTTTAGGCGAGCAGTATTTTTATTTAAGCGAGCAGTATTTTTATTTAGGCGAGCAGTATTTTTATTTAGGCTAACAGGATTTTTATTTAGGCGAGCAGTTTTTCTATTTACACGAGTCGGTTTTTTATCTGTGCTCACCCGCATATTGTCCAATTACTATTCTATACGAGCGGCGAGGTAATTAGCACATTAATCGAAAAAAAAATGGCGTCACATTCAACAAGGAACCAATTACAACGCGTAATGAAGACATTACGTTAATTGGTCGGTAATCAGTCGAATGGCTTTTAAAGGTACTGAAACAGGTTCTTCGTACATGGTGGCAGTAATAGGTAAAATAATCTGTGACGTCACTATTTAAATATCATATTGCTTGGAAGTTTTAAGTTTCAAATCATTTTCGTATTGACATTGAATTGAATATTTAAAAAACTTTAGTGATAATTCACAGGTATTTGAATAATTATTTAATTATACTATATTTGTAAGTATTGTAAATGAAATAATTATTATAAAGAAATCAACGTTACGTAGATACAGTTTTGGCGAGTCTTTGTGTATTATATTGTTCAAATGTACGAATTCAGTAATATTTTGATTGAATAATTGGTTTTTGATAAATTCAGATAGTATTAGTATTAGTAATATGTACATAGCAATGTGGATAGTACATATAGATGACGGAAAAAGTTATAACTAAACAATTACATATACTCTTTCTAGTACGCGCTGAGGATGTTTTAAAAACCTACTTCAAAGTTTTTTTCAAATTCAAATTCAAATTGTTTTTTTCATTATACGGTACATAATACACATTTTGCGGCAGATAGTTAATAAAGAGGAAAAAATCAAGGATCATTTTTATGACGAAACATAACTAGCGCGTTAAATGATGAACGCTAACAAAACCCGAGGCTGGTGAGGTCTAACACGACAAAAAAAAAAGAGTAAAAATTCATTTGTTCTTATTGAGGTAACCGGTTTAAGCGGAAGATGCAAAAACACGGCTGTGTAGGGTTGGCAGACTCAAATACTGCAATATCTGTGCACGTCACAGTTTACGGTCATAATCTTGACAAAAAAAATGTCAGCCTGTACATAAAGTTTATTTTGGTCAATTTGGGAGAAACAACAAAAAATGTGTCTTTAAAAAAGTATATTTTGGTCAATTTGTAACTAATATTTTGTGCTACCTTACAAGGATGTTTTTGTTGGTATTTTGTTTTTGTCCCGAATTTACGCATTTTGCGAAAATATCGGGAGAATAGTGGATCTCGTCTTTCTGGCAACCCTAGGTATGCTCGACCACAGGTCGGGACAAGTTACGCGTCGGTGAAATCATTAAGGTATTTGGATATCCCGCAGTATTCTTCATTAATAATAATTTGAAGTGTGCGTGGAACTTGGCATATTTTTTATCTGCGTACGTAATACCTGATGATTACTGCCTGATGTTGAGTGGTTACCGAACTTGATTAGTAGGCGTAAGGTTATTGGTTCGATTATTATAATTGTTATTGTCTTAAAATTCACTTAAGTGTATACACAATTTTGTATCTACATTGAGCAAATATAAGTTTTTAGCTAAGTTGGTGACAACAAACTTTCTGTAATCTTTACATAGCATAAAAAATGGCTTTCCGTCCCTGTCTCTATGTATGCGTGGATTTTTAAAAATACGCAACTGATTTTGATGCGTTTTTTTTAATAGGTGGAGTGATTCAAAAGGAAGGTTACTAACTTTTGCCCGCGGCTTCGCACGCGTTGTAATCCAGATTTTCTTAATGGCAATATGTAAAAATGTATATGAATTTGGATATTCCAAAGATAGCAGGAATTTTTCACGGTAAAGGGAAAGGGGAATTGTTTTACTTCGAATTTAACACGGGCGAAGCAGCGGGCAAAAGCTAGTAATATATTAATTGGTGCTCGTCTCACATTTGTTTTAAATAGAAATCGATCCTACAACTAGTTCAATTATCACGTTCCATTTTACTTGACAAATTCCCTCTGACGTCTTATTATTTATTGTACGATATATTTTTCTTACATCATGATTGAATATGAGAATATAAGTTTATTATGGAGTTGTAACGTAAATGTAATTTGAGGTACTCAAAAGATTACGCAATCATCTCCACAAATAAGGATGCCTACAACTATTACCTACGCTACTACTTACCTTGATTGATGTTCGGAAACCTTTTCATAACCGGATTCATATATAGAGGAATAATTTGCTATCTAATACTTATTGTATTAGCGGTTAATAATACAGATACGATAGACTTTTGTGATATAATCTTAAGATATATTCGGCATAATCTATATAAAAAACATTAAAGATGTCTGACTGATTCGTAGATGTATGCATAGCCTAAACAGGTGCCTAGATCTAGAATCCTGAAATGAAAGGAAAGGAAGAAAATTTAGATATACCACTTTTGAACAATGGGGTTAGAATAGTAGTATGAAAATTTATCGGTTTAAACATTATACTCACTTTTGGTTATAAAAAAAAAATGTTTTTTTGTTTCTGGAAATTCAATTTCTCCGCGAACAAAGTCACTAGCTAAACCTAATCTTAAGTAAGGCTCATTAGGAACGTGCTACAGTAGCTTATCTATTAAATATCGTTACGAAAGGCCTGGTAAATTACGACTAATGAATTCTTTTCCGCTCGCTCCAAATCATAACACAATGACTAATGACTTGTCATTAGCCATGACCAACAATACACATCCGATCCGATCATCAATGACAAATGGACCGGGGATTTATCGTCTGTAATTAGCGAGATGTAAAAGCTTTTATTGTGTTCCGATTTACATGTGTGTGTTTAGATCATAGTGATAGCGGTCATTCAAGAAAAGCACCGAAAAGGCTCTTCCAACCTTAGCTTTGTGTAAGCGACCTCGGTGCCGTAAATAATGATAGTTGAAACAATTCCACACATGGTTATCTGATTCCGAATTTGGCAAATAATTACCTGTATTATAGTAACTGGACTACTGATAAATCTGCATTACGTTTATATTCATATTATTGTAGCACCCAAACATAACAAACTAATAACAAAATGTGCTCACACCACCAATGTCTGTTCTGGGTGGGAAATGACACCGCGTCGTGCTATATTCGTGTTTTTCTTCGTTAAAAAACGAATTATATCGCGAAGATATTCCAATGTATTTTTTATCTCAACGATATATTATCTGTGGCGGATAGATGTATGTTTTCTTTGTGATTTTTACATAATGTATTGCGTAAAAGCGCTAGTTGACATTATCTATGTTCCGCATTGTTTTTTAAAGCTGCAAATGTAGCGATTCATTCACCAGACGTCCTTGCATTCTTGTTCTCTGATTTCCTAGTAAATGAGGTAATAACTGAATATACTATGTGAGAAATATTTATTGAGAATGTTAGATGTACGCTGTTTTAACAGACCATTAATATATTATCGTATAATAGTTTGAACGGTCATTTATATGATCATATTTATCACTAATGTAGCAAAGACATCAGTCGTAACATGCACAGTACGAAACAATGAACATTAGGTAAAGAAGTTTGTAATAATGATTTTAAAATGAAAACGAAACGTTTAAATTCTCAAATTATCGCTTATTCTTTGCAAAATCGGTACCAACAATTGCATAAAGGCGCTGCAATGATGCCACTTTATTGTTACGACACGAAACCTCCATAAAGGTCACAGCACACCACACGTAACCGGGAGTGCCGTCTGTCACTAGACCGATATACGTATGACCGTTTTTAATCACTACGTTATGGATATTGAATTATGAGAATTACTGTATTCTTATTCATTGGCCCTGTTTGTTCAGTTGTTAGTGACGTTCAGCAATGAACCGAAGGTCATGGATTCGATTATGTTTCAAGCATTTGTGTGATCAGCGCTACTAATTGTCTGGGTTTCAAATTTTGGTTAAAATACATTTAAGACATTGTATTCTTTACATAGTATAAAACAAAGTCGCTTTCCGCTTCCTGTCCCTATGTATGCGTAGATCTTTAGAAGTGCGCAACGGATTTTGATGCGGTTTTTTTAAATAGATAGAATGATTCAAGTAAAATTTTAGTATATGAACGTAGATATTCCAAAGATAGCAGGCAATTTTCACTGTACACAGAAAGGGGAATTGTTTTACTCCGAATTTAACGCGTGCGAAGCTGCGGACAAAAGCTGGTTTATGTATATGACAGACTGAGTTACTGTGGCATTTACACGAGTAAACTGCAAACGTTGCTTTGCCATATAAATGACTTTGCCGTTGTCGCAATATTTTTTTATTGCTGCTCCTCTGCTATTCATCTTGGCGTGATGTTATAAAGCCTTCCTCGGTTAATGAGCTATCCAGCACTGAAAGAATTTTTCAAATCGGACCAATATTTCCTGAGATAAGCGCGTTCAAACAACCAAACAATCAAACAAACTTCAGCTTTACTCGTATATTATTAGTATAGATATAGATTTAGGTGTATAAAATTGCCACTCGAAATTATAACGATTCAATAGTCACGTATGGTGGTCATTTAGCGTGTTACCAGTGCTGGCGCGACGCCAGACATTGGCGCCGCTTCAGCCCAAATCACACGATTATCGCGATAAAGACGTACAGTAGCGTGACCGTCCACAATTAGATGTGTTCTGTGCAATTATAAAAATCCATCTAATTGCTACACTGCAGTGATTGCGCTCTAATTGCAAATGCACTTTCACGATTATGACACGTAACGGCGCGTTCTGAATTGTTCCTTTTGTTTGTTATAACAAACGCGATGTATGTTAATAGCTTTGACACAATCTAATCGTCAATAATAAGGGTCATTTCGCATGTGTTTCATAGAGACTCACCGCAAACCTCGTGCGCGTCGCGAAAGAATAATCCTACCAGTAATTTTAAAACTGAAAGAGATTAAACGACTGAGACTAATATGTTCAGTAGTTTTAGACTTGGCATCGCACTGCCGTGCCTTCAGATCGAGCAATAAGAATTTTATATATAAAGTAGAGATATTCTGTTTAAAGTTTCACCGCTCAAGACTCGATACGTTGTAACCTCAATGTTTCTTGTAACCTTAATTACCATCAGATGAACTTGGAGTCAAATATTCTATTCAATAAAACCAGCGGTCAACTTCATGGATAGGTGATGGATAGTACATACGAACGACTGATCGCTGACCGGTTATCTATTCTCGTCGTCATCTATCTCCGTATCTATCACCATACATCCATCTCCAACTGTGCTGGCTGCTAATACCAAATGAACCAACTCCCTTGTTGTTGCATATGTCCATTCAAATTGGCTATTAATATTATTCAACGCGGATTCAGCATAACTGTTTTGTTTAAAGTCACTCCTCACCACCTTTATTATCGAGAGAATAAGGTCGAGAATCGATTGGTTGACGCGTGATCCTCATCACTGCACGGTATGCGAGTTGGCTTCGTTTTTTGTCTGAAAGTCCCTTTTCTCTTTTCCCATTCCTTTCGCGGTGCGTTATTTTAGTGTCGGATTTCTGATTATTTTTATTATCACCCTCAGTCATTATTGGGTGCAACGCATCTATTTTTGTAAACTATTCTGTGTTCATAATTAACTGCTCAGTTCATTGCAAGGCTACCAAGGGTTGATTTGTAGTTGATAGATTTCAGGAAAATGGATTCTAGTATTTCATTTTTCTCTTGTTCTTTGATATAGGCTTTTTCATACATTTTTTTGCATGAGAAATACATTATTTTCGAGGAAATGAAGGTCTTACAGCCAATTTTGTTGAAAAGGTAGGTAGGTGTGAAAGAGTGGGAGAGTTATTAATTTGTATATAGTGTTCCTAGATATCCGTTTAGAAAATTACAATTCTTTAAAAAGTTCAAGTAATAAAATTTCAGGCGAGTTATTTAGAAAAACAAACCAAACACGTGTAGGTAATATAATTTGTGGACCTAAAATTCCGTACTTTTCAAGCGAAGCCAAGTTTAATAAGATTGCTTAATGCGTGCCGTCTTAAAGACAGCCATTATGAAGATTGAGGCTCCCTTGAAGGCTTAGAGGACGCGTCTGGCGGGATGCCAGAAATGAAGAAAAATGTAATTAACCATCAGTACCATACATTAGTCCTGAATTACTATGCACCATTGAACCCGAAAAGATTTTCAATGAGAATTTGGATGGGACTTGGTTTTGTGACTAAGTTCACATGTACAATATCTATTTTATCTTTTCATACATCATTCGTTTTCCAACCCTTTCATTGTTTTAATCCTAGACATAAAACTCTCATACATTTCATTTTGTAAATATAAGTATAAATATAAATATAAGGCAAGATTCTCTTTGATAAAGACAAATAAACATGTTGATTTGCACAAATATACCTACATTCAAAGACGTTACAAAATTATTATTCCAATCCATGTTTTGCCTTTTACTATGACTCCTAATTATTACACTAAAAATAATTTATATTTAAATAGGATATTTTTTAGGAGACATCTACAAAAAGTTTATCCAGCGTAAATCAAAGAGCTTTTTTTACTGAAAACATTCCATGTTGTCGTCGCCTGTAATAGTTCGGACTTTTAGCTATAATCTTACTGTTTCTCTTTGATCTCCTTCTTCTACGTTGTACAGAATGTTGCCGATCTAATTAAATAAATAAATTAAGAAATGGTGTATAGATATTAGGGCGAATAGTCACATCGCGTTTCGTGTACAAACACAATTCGCTCCATAGTCCATGTGCTCACTCCACGCAACCGCGTAAACTGTATCCGGACCGGGTCAATGTAACCAGTTTTGTTTTTGCTTAATAGACGGAAAAACACGCGTTCATTTGTACCATAGTTGCATCTTAGTAATGAAACCTTCAAATATTTTTTGATACAGAATAAGCTTTTGATATACGTCTCTTGTTAGTCACACGTTAGGGATGTTATAGGTTTGTATAATATTTTCTGAGGGGTGTGAAGTCTACCAATCCGCACTTGGCCAGCGTGGTGGACTGTGGCCTAAATACCTCTCACTATGAGAGGAGACCCGGTCCCAGTGGACCATTAAAGGGTGGAAAAAAGGGCTGGTATTATGACGTAGGTCACCGAATTGCTAGATAGCAATGAACTTGTACAATAGCCAACATAAATTACTAGGCAATTGATATGACGAGCTATGCGTGGCTAGATAATGTCAGGTAATGAGGAATTCGTGGCATTCTATACATAGATAACTTATATCTATGGTCTAAAATGCCGCATCGTCTGTAGAGCAACGCTAAAATGTAACTTCTGAGCATCGTACAGTTTAATTCCTGTGTTATTTGGCTCGCCAGCCAAACCTAGCGCCTATAAAACGACCATAAAAACATGGAGGGGAAATTCTCCCCTCGTTATATTTACAAAGAGACTGTTCTTATAAATTTACAGAATCATTATTCCTCCATGTTATTAATATTAAACCGAAAGTGGCGGTTTCTATATGTTTGTTACGCTTTCACGGAGAAATCTCTTCGCAGATTTTCCTGAAATTTCATCTGACGATACGTACCTTGTAGTCATAGGACATAAGCTATGTAGTAATAGAATAAAACTAGAGAGAATGTTTTTTTTGATTGCACCAATATCTGGAATTTGATAAATTCTTTTTGGATTTGATAGTTCAAGTTTTGAGACTATATTATGTTGAACTTATGACCTCTGGGAACTGTAAAAGAGAAGATGTCAGTTTCCATTTCAATGCGTTTTCAACATCTATATTTACGGTGTACTACATTTCACAGTTTTATTACAGGAAATCCCATAATCACACAATAATTATACACAAACACAAAAAGAATACCCATCACACAAACTTACATCGCATCACATAAATGTGACATATCTCGTTTTGTCATACCCCTTGTCTAACAGTCAATGCTTTATTGGAAATTGCCGTAAGCAAGCGCCACTGATAACTGACTTGCACCGAAATCGAGCAAAGTTCACTTGCATTCAGACACTATTTGGCGTGTTCGCCAAATCGCTGGTGTAAAACGGTTCCCGGGCGTGCAGACGCGGTCGGTACGGCGCCACCACTCACTGTACTTTGCAATGAGTTCAGGACTTCTATTTTGTGCGGTCAGTAGCATAATAGCTATCACATTTAGTAACAAACAAAGAAATACTGAATATGATTTATGAGAGAGTACTCGAAAGTTGAGCATAAATAATACTAGTAGTGATGGTGGGTTGAAATTCGATAAATTCGGTCACTGGGGTCTGGGTTCAAATCCCGGTACGTGTGTTGTTACTTACGTTTTATAATGGCGACTGGCCTCGTGGTCGAGCGGTTAGAGACCCTGACTGTGAAACCGGAGGTCGTGGGTTCGATTCCCACCCAGA
>DWQT01001549.1:0-16395 GCA_018244895.1 Myscelus amystis hages
AATAAAAATATCTATATAAGTATTATATAATATGTATATATGTAAGTATATCAGCTGTCTGGTTACCATAGCACAGGAAATAAATTGCCTAATTTGGAATCAGACAGCCGTGTATAGAATTGTCCTAAGATATTATTTATTTATTATACAGACAGACAGACAATAATTTTACTGATTGCATTTTTGGCATCGGTATCAATCCCTAATCACCACCTGATAGTTATTTTGAAAATAAATTACATGTACAGAATCGACCTCTGTACAGATTTATTATAAGTGTAGATTTGAATGCAAATACCAGCTTTCGCCTGCGCCGCCACGCGGCCGGCGTCCTGCATCTGAATCTTCAGCAACTCCATGGGCGTGGTGACCACGATCTGGCACGCGCCCGCGCTGCCCCCGGCGAGCATCTGCCGGAATATCGGTAGAGATCTGCAACACGACAGTGCAACGAATGCATCTTTACATACTATAAAACAAAGTCGCCTTTTCTTCCTGTCCCTACGTATGCGTAGATCTTAAAAAACTACGCAACGGATTCTGATGCGGTTTTTTTTTTTCAATATATAAGTGATTCAAGAGGAAAGTTGGTATGTGTGTATAATAACACCCATTATTAAATATGGTAATATATTAAAGATTTAACGCGCGCGAAGCCGCGGGCCAAAGCCAGTTTTCGTACATAAATAGACTGCGGTGTTTATCAGAACAGGAAGACAGCATTAAATCGCTGGTTACAGACGACTTGTAACCGGGGTGGACCTCTAAAGGCCGATTGACGGACTCCATTCTATTACGTAAACAAAACAATAAAAGTCGCGTACGTTGCCCAGTACCAGTAGGTATAGTATGTAGTAATTAAGGAATGTAACGTAAGGATTCCTCCGTTCGTTTGACGCTTACAATAATTTGTTTGCTCTCGAACATAATATTGATGAAGTCTCGCTGGCATATTTCTATGTCATAGATATACATATTTATAGATATATAGACGTACACAGCTCAATGAACGCCGGAGCAATAAACGTTAAATAAAAAAAAAAATTGTATTCGACAATAACATTGCGTGTTCCAAATTCCAATAGCTGTCAATGTCAATGCAAAGCGCTGGTTTAATTTTAGCGCGCGGAGCTTCGCAAGACGAAACTCAAAATAGATTCTGTTTGTAGCGGGTATTGTTTTCTTTTACAGTTTACGTCATATCGCTTTAATAGCGAGTTGATATGGAAACAGATGCTATCTTCTAGCTATCTATTGCATTTTGACACTTGATAGGGACGGATTGAATTATTATAATAAGATAAGTGTCGTCGGGCGCTGCGTTCAAAGATACCGCGTTTCGGAGTGGAGTTTGTAAGACATTGTTGTAATTATGATTACATCATGATTGATACACTTTCTCTTATAAGGCGGCGATCGGAGGAAACCACGATCCAGGTTTACTTGAGTTATAAATTCTACTTTACACGAATAAGAAATGGATAAGACTTGAATTAAAATGTTATATGTATTGTACTCTGGAATTGAGCCCATTGCATCGTGTATTTTTTAAATAGCAAACGGATTTGTTCAAATTACTAGCTTCATAAGAGTACGTCAGACATTTCATATTCAATGTACGTAAAATGGAATTTTTTGAAATTTAATATTGTAAATAACAATAATTTGTGATGCATAACTTGAAGGAGAATACAGAAACTGTTCATGTCTCCCGTTCTGCTATCAATAGAAGCAGGCGTTTTTTTTTATATTTTTCCTGTACCTATATTATTAAACGCACACGTAGTAACGCACGAATAACGGGCAATAACCATTTTTAAGTATAGTCTGTACACAATGTAAATCGAACCATCAATTTATTTCAATTCTATATCGGCATCTAGACACTATCAGGTTACCGCAAGCTGTTAAAAAAATCCAAACCCGTTCCGCAGTTACGTAGTCTATATTATTCAATAAAAATACTTAATACGTCAGACACTTCTCTCCCCAACATAATCTCTACAGACATAGAACACATTTTCATCGTACGTTCCGTCGCGCGCAATAAAATACGTAACATCTTTGTATTAATAGGAGGGGGATCCGTTAGGTACGAGATTATTTAGCCAGCGGCCCCAAAACAGTTAGAGAAATGAAGTGTATCATGTATTTTTTTTATTTTATTTTACTAACCCAGCAAAGAGGTAGACGGGCCACCTGATGATAAGTGGTCACCGTCGCCTGGACACCTGCAACATCCGAGGAGTCGCCAGTGCGTTGCCGGCTTTGGACGAGTACTCTTTTTCCGCCTCCATTTTACTTAATAGTATATGTTTATGAACGCTACGAGACACGTACCCGTCTGGAAGCGTCAAGTAGAAGCGGAACATGTCGTTAGCGGCCAATTTGATGGCCTTCTCCGGAGTGATGAGGATGATATTGACCGCCGAGCCGCGGTACATTCCGAAATACCCCTCTGCTGCGTATGTCTTTTTAAAACAATCCAACCTGGAACGGAGATAAATATATTGAAATATTCTGCTCCGCGAGCAAGGGCCATACAAAGGCAAATACATTTAAGTTGGAATAAAAATGAAATCCATATTTAAAAAATAATGTTTGATATAGGATTAGATATCGAAATCTATAACGCATTCGATTAGTTATGATTTTAATTAAATCATCTCTGAGAAGCAACCGTCGAGCAAATGCGGAGCGATGCAAGGTATTCGTGATAATGATGAGTTTGATAACACTGATAATAATAATAATATCTTACGACAAATTCACACACGGCTATCTGATTCCAAAGTAGACAATTTAATGCCTGTGTTATGGTAACCAGACAGCTGATAAACATACATATATACATATTATATAATAGTTATATAGATATTTTCATTACGACCAGACACAGAACAAACAAATGTGCTCATCACACAAATGTTTGTTCCGGGTGGGAATCGCACTCACGACGTCCGGTTTCACAGTCGGGGTCTCTATCCGCTCGACCACGAGGCCAGTCAAACTGATAATGACGAGGATCATGGTAGCGACATTAATAATGATGAAAGGCATGTATTAATACGTAATAACCAACATGTTCTTATATTGCTTCTCGCCATTCGGCCCGATCGTCTGATTCTGCAGACGAGTCTTCACCAAGTCCAGCGGAAACACCACCGACACCCCGATGATACCCGCGATGCCGCCGTTTATAATTTTTGGAAGCAAACTGTAAAATAAAGAAATCAATTCCTCATTGAAAGCTACTTCTATCATTATTAACGTACTTATAAAGTAAAATTCCATTGTGAACGCAACATATTTGCCACGTACAAGAACGGTGTCTGCGTCGAAATTAATCGAATAAAATAAAATTGCTTTTCTAATTTCGCAATTTAGAACTTTCATCCTAATTTTATATACAGCAGCGCCAACCAGTAGCAAGGTAAAAGATATAGCACAAAAAAAAACCCGTAAAACCCATCTTTGGCGACGTTGTTTTTTCAGCTGTGTAGTCATCACAGCACAGGCTTTGCCTGATTTGGATAGGATTGGAAATGTCTCAAAATATTATTCCTATTAATTGTCAAACTGTTTCTATCTCAATAGATATCGCATCAACAAAGACCATTTTGATATAATGTAACAGATGCAGAAGTTTACAATCTACAATTCTAATCCCCTACTTATATCCTATCTGTTACATAATTTTATCGTACTTACATCAATATAAGGTAAGCTGATAATTATTTTGTATTGTATTTATAGTACAAGAAAAATTTCCGGCGTCTGTTCGCTTCCATCTTTCAAACTACGCAACGGATTTTAATGCGGTTTTCATCAAGAGACAGAGTGACTCCAGAGGAAGGTTTATAGGTATAATATCTACATGCCAAGTAACCGCCTAGCCGTCCGTCTACACTTTCTCGGCTCTGACGTAATGAAATTTGGTATGGGGATAGTTTGAAGCCTGGGAATGAACATAAGATATTTTTATCCCGTTAGTCTTACGGGGTCCAAATCTACGCGGACTACACCTATCTTTTTGCGGTTACGGCACATACTGTTCAGGCCGGTTCAGACTACGACACTAGGTATACATCGTACACTCAGTGTATACATCGAATGCCTCTGTATGAACACGAGTGTCTGTAATTGGTAAATTTATTGTGACACTGTATTTATTGTCGCATCAACCGCTGTGTAAAACACGTTGCGTTCGAGTGTTTAGTGTAGTTGACAAGTTTTCGTCACGTTTGACATTTTCATATACACTGCATCGCGTTTTAATGCATAAAATGAGCTTTATGTGGAAAATTCCGTGTAAGTGTAAAAAGTAAAGACATTAATGTCTGACATTTATGTTAGAATTTCTGTCGTAGTCTGATCGTACCATTATACATATCTAAAAAGTTAAATTGTTTGTTACCCTTCATAGAGAAATACAGCAGAACTAACAAGTAAGGAGTCATGGGCGAAAAAGGGTACAGCATCAAACCGGACCAACATCTACATAGAGTATGTTTTTAAAAGTTAGACATACCTCAGCAATTTATCTGGGTGAAGTTCCTTGCTTGGCGGTAGGCGGCAAGCGGACACCACGATAATGCGACGGCCAATTTCGTCGTCTCCCACCACCTCCACCAACCCCGTCCTACTTAGCTCCGTGAAGTCGTCGTCTTGTGTACCCGACGCAATCTGTGGAATACCAACCGGAACAAAACAATGATTTCATCTGAACCTCCCACCAAAGTCTTCCTTTATCATCTTTATCTTTACATAGTTTAAAACAAAGTCGCTTTCGCTACCTGTTGCTATGGATGCGTAGATCTTTAAAATTATACAACGGATTTTGATGCGGTTTTTTTTAACAGATAGAGTGATTCAAGAGGAAAGTATATATGTATAACCAGCTTTTATCCGCGGCTTCGCACGCGTTGCAATTCAGATTTTTTTAATGGCAATAAGTAAACATGTATACATGTAACATTATATACTTATAATTTAGATATTCCAAAGATAGCAGGAAATTTTCACGGTATAAGGAGAGGAAAATTGTTTTAATCCGAATTCAACGCGCTCGAAGCCGCAGGCAAAAGCTGGTACATAATAAATTTGACATCTTTATTTTTATAGTAACATCTTATACCGGGGAATGAGTCTTCACTATTTCGATGCACGAATCGTAATGTTATTTCCTTCTGTTTCCGTAGCAATCGCTATTCATAGCTGCATACTATACATTATGCAAGAAATCGATCCGTAGACGTTAAGTTTTAAATTACAAAGCAATTCTAAAACGGTAAGTGGTAATGTATTTAAGACATCGAGACTGCTATTTAAGTGAATTTCTTCGAATAAAATCTCTTTTTTTTATAACAGAACGAGTTAACAACAAATAGATACAAAGGTATTTTGTTTCCTACATTAATTATAGTTTTTGTTCAAAATTAATTATAGTAGTTGTTGTATCAACATAACATCACGTTTAAAGTATATAAACCATAACCAGTGGCTAATAACGATTATTATTTAGAACAGTACAAGCTGCTCGTGTTTTAATATAATCTTTTTATAAAATAGCAAGCCTGTTTTATAAAAAACTTTTAATGAAAATATTGTTTATTAAAAACGTTTTACTACGGACTCAATCGATGATAAATCAGGTGCCTTATTAAACCCTAATCTAGTAAACTATGTGGAATACTAGTAACACCTTGTAACCTTGTAACCTTGTTGTTGACTTAACTGTAATCTTAAATGTTAAATGTTTCTAAACTTACCTCTGTATAGACTTCCGGTGCAGTAGCTAACTCCTCCTCAAAATTTTCTTCTATAGTACCATCACTAGCAGGTCTATCAAGTAGATCATCAGAAATATCAAGTAGTTCAGGAGGCAATGGCGCTAAAATTTTTAGAATAATAAACATACATAACATAATTTCAAATGACACCTTAACTAATCAATAAAGTACAATTTAGTAATAGTTTAATCAAATAGGGGCTTGTTACACAGGACTGTCAATTGGTTACGAATGATTTAATAATTGAAATTTCAAATTATTTCTATAACCCGTAAATGCTGGCACATGTTAATATATTATTATGTTATTGGTTCCATATACAAATAATGATTGAAAGTGAAGCTCTAAAAAGTTTTTGGGGGCTCTTGCACTTCACTTTATACATTTCTTCACCATATCCTATAAACTTAATAAGTTTTGTGTAAGTGCATAACAGATACCTACTTTATATTCAGTTCCTTGACCTTTACGGATTGATCTTGTGAAAAAATAAATATGTAACTATAATATATTATAAACGGTTGTTTTTATAGAATAGAATATTATTTCATCACCTTCTTACAGCCGTTGTTGCATTACGATATCAGTAAATTCAACAAGTCATAAAATACTTGTTGTTGACGACTGACTAATGACTCTGCGCCGGCCATAACTCCAAAATTTGACATTTTGTATGCATTACAGAAGTAATGTTTTTTTACAATGTACATATAACCATTGTTGCGAACCTTATGAAGCTGCATTCGAGCTGAGCAAACACGACAAATACTATTTGTTCAAGTTTAGTTTTCAAATTATATGACTTTTACAGACATGAATCACAATTTGTTTTAATCAATACAGTGACGGAATAAAATAAATGATAACCTTTCTTAAATTTGGGTCTGGAACTACAGACTTCTCAAAGGGAAAAATATTTGTAATCATTTTCCTTAACACTTTCCTGACCGGTGACGAGTTAACTTGTCTTTTTATTTCCAAACGTTGTTGACCGGTGATGAGTTAACTCATCTTTTTATGTCCAAACGTTGTTGACCGGTGACGACTTAACTAGGCATTCCACTTGCATTATCTGTTTTAATTTATAACATCTTGGTGTTTATAACACCCTTGGGTGGTATAGAACATTGCAGAAACTTGTATCATGTTTAGTATTGTGCACTCTATAGCAAAAAAAATACTTTTCCTAGTATTTACATTTTTATCACAAAACTTGGCGTATCGTGTTTAGTTGTGTCTGCTGATAAAAAGAAAAATAACTTTTCCTAGTATTTGAACCACGAAGGAACGTATCAGCGAAGAACTTTTTGATGAATTATATGCGGGTAGTTTATCTGATTGTCCGAGTGATTTCGAAATAAATTGTATTGATTCTGAAAGTGATGAATCTGACATTATACCACCAAAACGGCAAAAGAGAAATGTTACAGAATCAGATAGTGCAATTGAATTTCAAATTCAATTGGAATGAAAATGATTGGATTGGAATGAAAATGACTACACCTTTTTGACTTTGCATAAAATGACATAGTTTCTATGTAAAATTGCCGACCCCCAAAGTGTTAATGTTATAGTCCAAGATCCAAGTAGTCTATTGTGTACTTTTTAATACCGGAATGTTTGTGGAGCTTGCCCGGTGACACCTGCGCAGGTGCCAGGTGAGATAGGTAGCTAAAAATCTGAGTTACAATTACAACATGACGCTTCACAGGCAAGTGCTGTCGTGGGTGGAGAAGATCCCGTACGCGGGGCCGCGGCTCGAGGCGCCGCTGCTGGAGTTCCTGCGCAACCAGAAGGCGCGGCTGCACGCGGGCGCCGCGCCGCCGCCCGCCAACCAGGGCTCCGCGCTGTCGGGCGCGCTCGAGAAGCTCGTGCTGGCCATGGTGTGCTACTTCGTCGTGTCCATCGTGCACGCGCTCGCGCAGAACTACAGCAAGCGCGCCGCCAAGAAGAGAACCAAGAAGCGGGAATAGGCCGCCGCCGCCGCCGCCGCGCCCGCGCCCGCGCCCCGCGGTGAGACGCGACCCGTGCTGTGGCTATATTGGAACTATACATCGTCGACTAAATAGAAAAATGACATGTTTCAAATTTTTTGAAAATGAAATTATTACATACAACGAGTCTTCTTTCAACATTCTTATGTTTTATGTAATAATGTCATTTACCAAAAATTTTGAAATATGTCATTTTTCTATTTAGTCGACGACATTATGTGGGATGGAGTACACTTTGTATTGAACATTAAAAACCCCATCGTCTAGACCAGGGGTCTCCAAACTACGGCCCGCGGGCCAAATCCGGCCCGCCATTGTCATCGATCCGGCCCGCGTCAGATTGCTGTTATAAGTTGAATGGAAGAGAGTGAAAACCGAATGATAATTACGCCTAATTCCTATGTTTAAAGCCTATGTTTGTTTAGGTGGGCAGAAAAATTAAAATTGTTACGGCCCTTGCAACATACCGAAAAAGTTATTATGGCCCCAAGGCTTCAATGTTTGGAGACCCCTGGTCTAGGGTATTGTCACTGAAAATCTACAATTGTTTGCCGAACGTTTAGGATGATGATTCAAATTTTTTTCTTATAAAACCGCTTAGTCTGGCATTTTCATACCAATATATTTATAATGTACTGTACATGTTGACTTACACCATAATAGTAATACGTTAAGAGATGATAAACCGTTGTCAAACTGTACCGAGGAAGTCGACAATTCCACGGCAGTGTTAGCGTAACAAGCTGGCCCGGGAACTTCGTGTGTCGCCTTACGACAAAATAAAATCTCGTTATTCCCGTGTATATTCCGATCCCTCGGGAACTCCGGGATAAAAAGTACCCTATGTCTTATTCTGGGTTTTCAGCTACCTACATACCAAATTTGATCGTAATCGGTTCAGTGGTATTTGCGTGAAAGAGTAACAAACATCCATACTAACAATCTTTCGCATTTATAATATTAGTAAGATTGTATTAAACGTGCAACTCGTGTGTCCGACAGTGCGGCGGCGCCGGTAGCGGCGCGCGGCCCGCGGGCCCGGCGCGCCGTCAGCGCAGGCCGCCGGCCTCCGCGGCCCGGCCGCCAGACACGTGCGCAACCGTACCATCGCTGCGTGTAACATCCGATGACGTAATATTCTTATGCGAATATACATCCGTGTACTCGTAGTGGGAATATTGTATTTTACGTGCGCCCGGTCAAGTCTTGTAAATATGTTTCATTAAAACGTATTATCGATTGTATGATAAGATTTATCATATATACGTATGTGTGTTGGCGGAAAACGCGACCCACGTCGGCCGTAGCTAAGATATTGATCGTCTAATTATACGATATATACAAGACATTCAGCTTACACAACAACATAAACAGGGTTTATATTAGGCGTCGGGAATGCGGTAATTATTCGTCATGATATATGAATTTTATGGCACAAGTTTTGTATATGCGATCATTAGATTTGCTAATGTGATTGTATTGTGACTGATTTTGAATGCAATCCACGTCAAAATTCATAATAGTCGATACTTCTTCACACACCTACGTAGACATCAATATGTATAAAGATTTAAATCGAATTAATAACTCGAGCAAAACTACTGTCATCTGCTAATGAAAATATAATGAAATAATATATAAACGCTTGATTATATAAATACTTCCAATATGTATGTGATAATTACATAAGGAGTGTAATATATTTTGTATTTAATAAAAAAAAAACGTATAATTTATTATGAATAATATAGTGTTAAACAATTGTCCGAATTCGCTTCGAAAGATCTACTTTCCATTCAAAACCTTGTTTATATTCTTGTGCTAAAAAATCTCAATTAAATAGTAATTCTTAGAATGTTCTCGATACATCTAACAGATACTTAAATAATGTATACTTCTATTCAATTTCTTAGATACTCTTTGTAAACTCTCCATTCAATGTTAGTGTAAAATGTGACTTAGATTATTATTATTTTTAAATTTAATTCGTTAGTAAATTACTCCATCACTTAATATCGAGTCTGTCCTCTGCCTTAGATGACAGCAATTTGAAATCCTGATCACTTCCATTTTTCTTTTGTAGTGTATACTCAAAATTTACGGCATATTAATATGTCTTTTTTCAGTCTCTGTAAATAAATAGTTAGGTATTACTGATCGTCTAGGAGGTAAGCCCCGACACAGCATGATGTATATAATTTATTTCATATTATTATTGAAATTAGACCATAGGGCGAATACAGTAGCCTATACAAATATTTGTAATTTGGAATCGCAAGAAGTAAGTCAATATTATATTACACCTTTTCACTCGTTGACTTTATTCATTAGAGATGGTACAGATCGGTTCTAAATGTATAGTCATTATCATAATCATAAAGATCGCTACATAACTTATATAAGACAAGAATTATTAGACGATAAATTGTAGAGTGTCTCGCCGGTTGACTCGAAGTGTCCGGTCAAATTTCGGTTCCGGGCGTGAATAAGTTGACAAGTCCAGTTACATTTTATACCAAAACAGAAACACTAGTTTATATTCATTGAACTCATTTAAAATTAAATGTAATTATTTATTGTCACCTGAAAAAATCAATGTCCTAATACCTAACTTTATATTGAGTATTCTCTCCACGTCATGACATCGCAGCATGAATTTAATAACTCAAACAATGCATGTAAGGGTTGTTAGGCGAAGTCTGTTTTATATGACACTAGCTTGTGCCCGCGGCTTCGCGCGCGTTATGTTCGAATTTAAACAGGTCTCTTTTACCTATACCGTGAAAATTTCTTATCTTTGAAATATCTAAATTCATATACGACATTTTTACTTATTGCCATTAAGAAATTCCTAATTGCAACGCGTGCGAAGCCGTGGACAAAAGCTAGTTATATATTTAAACCTTCCTCTTGAATCACTCTATCTATTTAAAAAAAGCCGCATGAAAATCCGTTGCGTAGTTTTAAGATCTAAGCATACATAGGGACAGGAAGCGGAAGCGACTTTGTTTTATACTATGTAAAGACTAAGCAGGCATGTCAATGGGGAGTCTATCCATTCAATTGATTTAGCTCTTAAATTTTTATACAGAGAATAATGTGTATTGTTTAATGTAAAGTTTTAGTTAAATCTCCGTTGTAACATAAGGTACGCGGGTTTATGTGTAGATATTTGTAAGGTTGGTGAAGATATAATGTATTTTGTATTAAATGAAAGGTCATGTGTGCGTGAAAGAGTGAGTAATCATTGGAACTTGAAAGTAATGTTTTATTGTCTTTAAGCATTTTTATTGGAAAGCGGGACAAAATGATTTTATTTTCAATTCATACTGTTTAAAAATCACAATAAAACGCCTCTGTTACAAGTTTTAATACTAAATATATTCGAAAATAAACATAAAAAAACACTAATATTTCAATATGATGTGTTCAAGTATTGCTGAATGTATGACCGACCCAACGGATTATAGTCTAGCGTAGTACGAGTCTAATGCTTCTGCTACTACTAGACTAATCGAATTACTTACTAGACAGTGCTACGACCGGTTCAAATATCGAATGCAACTTTGACGCATTTTCCCGATCGACATCCGTCTGTCACGATGAGACTACGAATTGAAAGCAAAATCTAGTCACTTTCCCTAGCGAATGTTATATGAATCGTTATGCACTTTCATTTTAATGCATAATACGTTAAAAACTTAGCTATTGCGCGACCAAACTTATCTTGCCCTTATAATATTTTTAATAATAGTTAACCTTTAGAAATAATAGTTAACCATATCGTACACCGTAATATATTCAAAAACTACTTTGAAGGTAATTAATTGTTTAACGACATCTTATGCTATGTATCAATTTATGTCCGTTTTGCGAGAGGTGAGGCTTAAAACATATTTCTGTCGTCAGTAGTGAGTCGGATGGAAAAAAATTATGGTCCCAAACTAAATCATTATGAGCTATGAATATATACAATGTAAAATGTATGTAAAATCTCGTTTCTTACAGACTACTGTCACATATTTCGTTACTGGTATAATTAATAATGATCTTAGCATAATTCAAGCATATATTGCATGAGTAGCAAATGTTTTCAGTAATTTTGATATGCACGTTTGAGGAATAATCGTTTAATGTCTAAATTAAATTAAAGGAACACAAACATATATAAAGGTTATGTTTTGGCGAATCGTCGTGCACCATATTCTAAATATAATAAAGAATTTACTTTCGTGTGTTGTTAAAATGCATGTTTTGCAATTTTCACCCCCCCCACATGAACAGTGATTGTTATATAAGACACTGTTCTGAAATATTCTGAAATTTTCCAATTATATAACAACACAAATGTTTATGGTAATATATTATTGTATAATATATTAAATTTAAAAAAATATGTTATATCTAATGATTATGACTTATGACCAATTCATTGAGCGTTTATAAATTGAATGTCTGATTCTCACATTTTGTTGTTATTTCTATTTTGAACACGATTTTTCTACTTACGCATAATTGTAAAACTGATATTTGTGGTTGATTAGAGTAGGTAAATAAATAAGCACTAATTATGGAAAGTCATTAAGTCACTTACTATATACACAATGTCTGCTCGTGCCAAAACGTATGGGACGAAATTTGTTACCAAAATATCAATGTATATACATAAATACTTATTTACTATTATTAATAAATTTATATAAAATGATTATCTTTATTGGCCAATAAGTTTATCGTTGACGTTATTTATTTATTTATGTATTTGAAAGATTTCTTTAGTGCTGTTCCTAATTTTATTATATTTATTATATGCAAGTACATTCAATGTCCAAAATTGTTTGGGAATTTAAAAGAGCACCGATTTAAAAATATATACATATAATAATGATAATACATGTTTGATGTCGATTGTACTTGTGTTATGTTATATTTTTATTTTAGTCGTAGTTCGTGAAATTAAATTTTATATCATGTATCACGGCCATGCTCAGTTTAGCTCCACTCTTGGGAAATGTGAAATTTGAGATTGAGATACAAGATACAATTGAGAGCCCAAACGACTATTGATTGTGTGTGGAATGCTGACTAACATCTATCAATGCTGTCACCGATTTTTCTACTGCGTCATTCATAGTGATGTAAATCTGTACTTCACTATATTGTACAAGATAATAATGGTATGAAGCTACACAACTAGTATGCAATTCAGACTCTTTCTTAATATGTGAAAACGTTAATATTTACTCCAAATAGAAACAGCCTAACAAACAACAATATAATATCAGCGCCATCTATGTTAGTTACGGCAAACTCATTGATCTGATTACATTTTATTGAATAACATTCTAAACTAAATATTCTTAGCTCTTTTCATTTTCAATGTTTAAGTTGTCACTGGTAAGTCTGCTAAAGATCACTTTAATCTGATATGGTAATGACACTGGTGTTTTTCATACAATTTTCTGATATAGCACATATTATTTCTGTTGTGATTGATTTTTATTCATTGAAGTAAAAATTCTTTCCTATTCATACTATTTAACAAATGATATATTATACTTTACTTGGTGGATTGATGAAAATATTAAATATAATACATCATAAGTTACAAGTCACTAATATTTACGGAACCTAGGAAGTTTCAAAGTCACATCAGTGTTAACATACTGCTAGGGCCAAATAGAATTATTTATAAGGAGCTTTGAATTGAAAGACATTTTTGTATTCGTATCTGTAAGGGATCTATATTAACATTTCGTAGCGAGTACATAGCAGAATAAAGTCCAGTATTAAGATAAGATTTATGTTAAGTGTGGATAGGTGGGAATAATATGCTGTGGTTTGCATTCCTTGTTTTTGGCTTATTGATGATACTTTAAATTTCTATAATATGCTGTCTGTCATTATTGTTCATTATGTAGTTTTCTTTTTTTTTCTATCTATCGACATTACAATTTACAATGTGATGCAACCACATCTTTTGCATTTTATTAGTAGTCTTGTGTGAATATTTTTTGTATGCTTGGCAGTTGGAACATTGCAAACGTGTAACATTCCATACGTTCACTTCATGTTTGTTAGCAAGATGTACTAATTTAGATGTGCAATACATGTTTCAATGTTATTGATGTTTGTATTAAATATTCCGAAGGTGCGTTTATAGTGAAGCTAATCGTCCGATACTGATGTTGTGTTGTGATGTAACATCGCTATCGCAAACAGTGCAGTGTCCGTTTCTATAAATGCTTCCCTAGGAGTTGGTTAAGTGAAATTCGTGTATCATAATTTTATAGAAATGAATTCATATTTTCTCTTGATGTTATTATAAAAGTTAAATATGGTGCATGGTAATTTATTTTATGAAATATTTTACAAAGGCCGGCTAGTAATATTTATATATTTGAGAATGTTTTGGCTAAATACTGTATATTAATTTCTTAGTTTGTGTTATTAGCAAAATTTTGATTATTATCTTTATATGGATGTTAATTAATTTTTTAACAGGTTTTTATTTGGAAAGCCCTTGGGGTTCATAAAAGTTATTTATTTTAGTGATGTAATTAGTTCGCACCTCCTGTTCTTAAAATTGTATTTCATTAGAAAATGTGTATATTGTTTTCATTGTGTACAGTCATATGGAACGGTACATTTAGTACAAAGCTGCTGTAATATAAGTTTGAGGTTTCATATTCCTGAAAGCAATAAATGAGTGGTTATCAAAATATACGACCTTTTTTTTCCTATTCAATAAACGTTTATATATTTATATATATATATATATATATATATATATATATATATATAGAGCTGTTATTAATAGCTGTTATTCGCGGCTGCGTTCGCGTGGTTAAAAGAATTAATTTTTTTCCCATGACATACCTATATTGCACCCGTAACGCCATCTATAGCTCTTATTTAATTAAAACTTTCCCGTGGAAATGACCTTTTCCGGCGAAAAAAGTAGCTTATGTCAGTCTCCAGCCCTTTAACTATTTCCATATACAAAAATCACATTAATATGTTGCTTGGTTTTAACGTGAAAGAATTGGAATATTGTAATTTAGTGTAGTATAGAGTATCGCATACATTCTAATTACTATTGCTCTTGTACATTATAATCTCCACCACAATATGCATGGCAATAGTAATTGTTTTATTGGAAACTTCACCTCAATACTCAATATCTTGTCGATCCTACGTCAATGTACTTTTGTTATTTTCGATTAAGAAGAGTTACATCAGTAAATAGTCCATACAAATATAAATGAATTTATGAACGCGCTAATATAATTAGGTATGGCGCGGCTGGACCACACCGCTTAGAACCCAAGCGCATTCGGTAGTATGGCTTAGCCCTAAAACAGGGAATGCACGCCAAATATTTTTTGGCGTCGGGTTATTCATGCCTCCTGGCCATTGACAATGACAATGACGTGACAACTTTATTTTGACATTCTTTAACCACTTTCAGTGGAATGTGAAATATATATCATAATATTCGTAACTTAAAGATAAAATAGTATCAATTAACATACAATGTTACGGCAACTAAGTTCGACTCTGATTCAAAGTCGCGGAGTAAAACAGCTAGTCAATGTAAAATGGGTAAGACCGCCGTACGTGCCTGCGTACAAAGCGGAACGATCTGGCGACTTGGAGAGTGCTCCACCTATCCCGGAGACCGCAATCGGAAATGACTATGCTTTAAGTGAAGAAATCAAAAGGTTTGCACTCTTTATCTAAGCTTGAACTTTTTAAATCATGTTGGAGGTTACAATACATATTTCTGTTTTATATTTTACCACTGTAATGAAATGTTTTTTATGGAGTAATTTATATTTATGTACAGTGCACCAGAATCTGTGAAAAAGATATTCTCGGTGGCGTATCTCGGACAGAAGGAGCATAATACTCTTATTAAAAAGGAACTAATGGACAGGGTTCGAAGGCATCAATATGATGAGAACACCGCTGAA
The DNA here is from genome assembly GCA_018244895.1 of Myscelus amystis hages. Classification (NCBI taxonomy): domain Eukaryota; kingdom Metazoa; phylum Arthropoda; class Insecta; order Lepidoptera; family Hesperiidae; genus Myscelus; species Myscelus amystis. The sequence goes on from DWQT01001549.1 coordinate 15,763, forward strand.
ACTAGAAGTATGTTTCTACAATCAATGTCACGTTTACATTATTAATGCATAATTTACTTGCTAAATCTCATGCATGGTTAATTGGTCACCTCTCATCACCAAGCTGCTTGTTGTTAATGTAGATTTTACTCGGCAAGTCTCTTCCAAATTACAAAATCTCATTATTTTACCAAGTCGAATTCTTGGGAACAAGTGCAATAACAAATAAAATACAACAACAGATAGAATTATTATAAAAACATAGAAATCATGGTTAAGAATACAAAATCTTTAATATTTTTTTTTTTTTTTTACTATTATAATATAACTCAAATGAGTTTGTAAGAATATGAATATTGTAAATCTTGTTTTAGTTGCCAGACTGACTGGTCATATACGTTGTCTGCAGCAGACCCTAGAGAAATACCCAAGGAATGTGAAGGCTAAGGTTGGTATTTACCAAAGATACAAAATGTTTTTTTATATGCTACAAGTTACAGACTCAAAATTTCCCTGCAACTATTGTGGCCATTATTAAAGAAATATCATCAACTAAATAGAAAAATGACATATTTCAAAATTTTTTGGAAAATGAAATTATTACATAAAACATAAGAATGTTGATAGAAGACTCGTTTTATGTAATAATCTCAT